>SDVV010020384.1:0-13331 GCA_016164225.1 Gammarus roeselii
GGATCCCACGAGTACCTCCTCTCCCTGGGTCACCTTCTCTCAACCAACCTCGTTACATATAATAATAATGATAACAAATTTTAAATTCATCACCATGAAAAAAGGGCAGAGAAAAATAATAGAGCCCAAGCAAGAAGAAATAATAAAATACTAAAATAAAGTGTTAATGATCTATAAAATGAATAAGCATCCATCCACCCCAAGAGGGGGGAGGAGCCCAATCTCCCCGCCACAAGACCGCCGTGTCCCTGCCGAGGCTCGAAGTCGCGACATGCAGCACCAGAGGCTGACACTGCAGTCGGATACGCTAACCACTCCGCCACGTGCAAATTTGTGCAAATTTTCTTCGTAAGGCGTTAAAATTGGCCGTGTACACGAAGCTCTGCCACGCTGTGTGGAGGAAGAGGGATAGACTGTCAGTCTACAGGGACCTGCAGAGACTTATTGAATGATCAGAAGTAAAATTTACCGGTATATTCACCTAGGGTATCACAACGTCAAATATGAATGCTCTGGCAAGTGTTGACATCCCTGCCATTGACCAACAATGACATCTGGGCGTCCTAATTTTCTCTGGAGTTCGGGACAGTAAAAAAAAAGATTGTCTTCATTGTTCACAACATCCGAAGATAAGTCTAAGGATATTGTGTTACCGCCAGTGGCAGCGCAATAGTTTTTGGAAAAGGTAGATGATTTTATATCATTAATTAAATGAGCTGTCATAAAACCTTACTCATTTGACGTTCATTTTATACTTCTGGTTGCGGATGTTGCTGTGGGAAAATGAAGCTGACCAACGCTCCAATGGTGTACGGGCACCCGTCATCAAAACATTGACCGTAGCCTCAGCCCGCAAACATCAAAACTCATTGAAATTATCTGTCAGACATTCATTCCAGAGAATGCCTTTACATGACCTTGGATGATAATATCCTGTATTATATCGAGCAGATAAAGTGATTGGAAAGATCAATAACGAGTTTCGAATGGTATTTTATTTGTTTTGCCTATTCTGATGCGCATGAACAGAAACGACTTGAAGCGTTGCCTGGTCACAAGGCGCTCAGGCAACTCATTCAGTTAAATAACAGCGTAGCGTGCAGCTTGCGAGGGCTTCCGTGAACATGCAGTCATGTTCTAACAGTGTGTTGGAAAACACGAACCTTTTTCCCTCAATTGGACAAATGAAAGGTTTTGGCTTAACAAACTCTTAAATGTTATTTTAAAAATCTATTTTTTCCAAGCAAATTTAATTTAATTTTTATTTTTAGGAGAAAGGAATGAATTATTTATACAAATACATCCATGAATATGCAAAATATGGTCATCGCCTGGTGTTGTGTTGATGGCGAGCCGGAGTTGAACAGGAAGGATTACTCACGAGCGGAGGTCTAATGGACACATTGGCACTCCTGAAGGAGACGAGGAAAACTAGAACAGGTAATTGAGGCTTTATTGACTTTTACACAATGAGTTGGCACTAGAATTTTTTTAATGTAAACATTACAACTTCTTAGGATCAACGCAGTGATGGAACAACAAACAAATTATTAACAGACAGTACGATAACAGAAAACAAAATGTTCGTAACACCGATTGAGAGGAGCGTGCCTACATAACCAGAGACTACCTCAAACCAGGGAGCAAAAGAAACACAACGGAAATTTCTTTCTGAAATAAATTAGGTATGAAATTAATGAGCAAGTGCATAAGGTAATAGGGAGGAGGGGGGGGGGGGTTACAACAAAGATCAACAACTCAGAAAGGATGTCGGGCCAACCAGGATCAAGTACATGAGAGCTCGTCCTGGGGGTAGCCACCCTAGAATCAATATCTTGGTTAATGTGTTGATGTTGATGATTATTGAGTTCATAATACCCAGCACCGAAGAAGAGTGTTACGACTGATTTTTTGCACTATTTCGGCTGGGAACAATGGGAGATAAGGTGGTCGTGTTCGGCCCAATAACATTCATAGAGGGGGATACGGTGCGCTGGACGAGACCTGGATGACTAAATAATAAACGGAGGCTAAGGGGTAAGCAGCGTCTTCGGGGATACATGTTCAGGGCACAAGGAGACACGGGTAGATGACTTGGTCACAAATATCAATAACAACTCCAAAAGAAACAAAATTGCTTTTCAAAAATGGGGGGAAATCATGAGAAGGAGAAATCAAAGAGATACTGACGTATTCCTTTTCTCGCATCGATTTATCCATGAATATACTACTTGCGGTGTTGTTTCAATTTGTTATTACCAATAATGTATCTTACTTGCTAGTCTGAAAGTACACCCTTGACCTATGATTTTGCCAATGGAGTGTCATCGTCCAAAGAGAACAGTCGGGACCAATAAGGTTACCAAATATCCTCATGCACGATCAATTTGGGACGAGATTCTTGGTCAGTAGCGCAAAAAAACAATGTTAAACCTCGGACCTAAAGAGGCGATAAAATAACAATCGTTGTGATGTACATAATTCGGTTGAGACATCACCACTGCGCGAGCTACGAGTACACCTTTGCTAGAGACACACGTGGGTAGTAGCGCTATGAGCAGTCGAAGAATTATGGGGACCGTTTATGAAAGCACATAGTGACAGGACGGAGGTTTTCAATCTGTTTAGAAATATACGAGCTTCAGAAATGAACAGAATAGTAATATTTGTTTATATTGATGACTATGTAATGCCCATCTGCGAATGCACTTGCATGATCATATATGTTTTTTTTCACTTACACGATATTGAGAAGGCCTTCACTATGGAGCGATGAAGTCACGAGCCGCCACAAGTGGAAATCGTCAAGTGAAAGAATTGATCTTCCGAACCTATAAGTGTCTTCGGTTGTGAAAAGGAACAAGAGAATCAACAAAAGGGCACACTTCATCTGTAATCACTCCAACGCAAGAAAAGGGGTAAACATTTATATACTTACATATGAAACGAATGATTACTTTATTAAATAAAACGATGAGACATAGGCCAAACGAAGAAACCTATTTATATACAGTAACTATACATACTTAATAAGGGATCCATCCTTTTCAGAGTAATAATCCAGTACAGCCATAATCACTAACAAAAGGTGGTATGAAATAAGCTCAATGGAAGGACGATTGTCATAATAGAGAGTTTATGACCACTGACACCCAAGTCATAATAGAGAGTTTATGACCTCTGACACCCAAGTCATAATAGAGAGTTTATGACCACTGACACCCATGTCATAATAGAGAGTTTATGACCACTGACACCCAAGTCATAATAGAGAGTTTATGACCACTGACACCTAATGTGATTCAGAGTCACACGACTCACCGGGAACCAAGAACAGAAAATGCTGTTATCCCGAGTTTTTTCTAACAACCTCTCGGTCTCGCTAACAAAGCAGGGCATCACGTCGTCATGTGCTGTTTACGTATTTATTGTCTACGTCGTGTGTTGTCTACGTCGTGTGTTGGCTACGTCGTGTGTTGTTTACGTCGTGTGTTGTCTACGTCGTGTGTTGTCTACGTCGCGTGTTGTCTACGTCGAGGGCTGTCTACGTCGTGTGCTGTCTACGTCGTGTGCTGTCTACGTCGTGTGTTGACTACGTCGTGTGTTGTCTACGTCGTGTATTGTCTACGTATGTGTTGTCTACTTCATACACTCACTGTACAAGAGGAACGAAAAGCATGGCTTCTCTCAGCAAAGATTGCAGATGATGCTATTTTCCCAAAATTACACTTACAAATAATATTTCTTCAATAAACACTCTTTTTATTTACATTCAGATAGTCTAGAAGGAACACCATTGCCTGGTTAGCTGCACTAGGGCACGGAACGTATCCCGGTGAGTTGATCACAGTCATGGGCAATAAAGTGCTGACAGTGGCTGCTGAGAAGCACTAGGGCACACTGAACGTATCCTAGTGAGCTTATTCCTGTACCCGACGATGGAGTGCAGCACGTCCACGGCAGCTGTCGGGTATCGACTTTCAAACTATTGATGTGGGGCATTGCGGGTAATTATCCCTCTGGCGGTGGGTTGCAGCAGTTGCAGGATATCATACATGGGAACGATCAGTGTTTCAATTAAAATAATCAATCCTCCGTTTTTTCTGTGCGCAATTATATACCCGGATTGGATAACACAAGCCTGAAGTGAGGAGTGATATACTTTGTAGGCAATGCCTATCATCAACCCATGCAAAATGTTCACGTACAAAATACAACAGGTCCATAAACGTAATCAAATGTATTTGAATGCTCAACTAAAGCGTCTTAGTAAGACATATCGATGCCCCTATGGTTAGAAAAAAGTGTCTGTTGACAGTGCAAAAGCAACATGTCACGAACATTACACGAAAGTACCTTTGGAAATCATTATTATTGCAGCATAAACTGATTCTGCGACCAAACAAATCACGTCATGTTGAGATGATATTTTGAATACCACACTGTCGGAGTTGCCGTCAGAGGCTAGGGAAACATAAAGGTAAGGAAACGACCATCAATTGAGGACACATCGAATGATGTTACAATTATCCTGAACCTCGAGGATCCCCTGAAACTGAGAATTCCAAAAGTACACCGAAGAGAGTTTGATGATGGGTACTACGGTCAAATATCTACTGGAACTGAAGTAAGAATTTGGAGGAGTAGCACAAACGTACTTCTAAAAACCCTTGAGCATCTTTTTTAGTACCAGCACGAAATTGTGCACCTATTTCTTTTAATGCATTTGGATTTAATAGAAGGTAAAACATGCAACACTAGGAAATTAGCCTGGTTCCAGCTGTTTCCACGACAGACACTGAACACTTATTATTCGCGATTCAATTTGATTTTTGTTCATTTGAGCTGAGCTCTCTGCATTCTACGAGGGAAAGGTTGTGCATAAAACACGCTAGAAAGAGTCAATGGGCAATTGATGCAACGAACACGAATAAAATTAGAACAGATACGCTGCTCTGTGGTTGAGCTCCTAAACTACAAAGATCAGCGCACTCGCGAAACAGTCAAATGATTGATTTGTCCTACAGAGGGAGATCTGAACACATGGCCTGTCACATGGCAAGCTAAAACTACACCTGTCGACTTTTCCCGATACCTGTTGTCTGTGATAATAGGAAATGATCGCTGCCAAGCAACAGGTGAAGGGTTTTCAAGTATTCGAATTAAAATAATAACTATACGGTAACAGAAATATAATAAACAAATTTCAATTATGATTCTGAGTCGACATTTATTTGAAATGATTTTCATAAACAGAACTTTCCTTAAACCATTCCACATGAACGATGGTCTTTAGGATACATTACAGGGATTTTAAACGGCGTGGATTTGTGCGTTGAATCTCTTTCTAATTGACACGGCCGTTCCGATGCTAAATTGAGGCCTGTCTCATCTTGAGCTATGAAACACTTTACTCACATATACTATAGGTATTCATTTGTTTGAAACTGGTCGGAAAACACTTGTTGAATGGGGTCTTTGGCACGCGAGGAGGAAACACAATACTAGAGTGACTGGAAGTATGACGTCTCAAGAGTAAAGGTTCCCATCACAGACGCCCTGGAGTGTGCGACAACAACAACAGCAATAACGAGGGTCCTCCTGAGAGGGGACACGAGGGGCCCGGGTGAAGGGTGGCTCGAGAAGGGGGGGGGGTCCTGGGGAGGGATGAAGGTGCAAGAAGGGAAGGCAACAGCGGTGAGAGCACAATATGGTGGCAGCTGGTCAGGAGAGGTGGCAGAGACTGGTAGTTCCTTAGCGTCAGCCGACTTTGATCCATCTGTCTATGGAGTACTCGAGGGCCGCCAGCCATCTGCGGTGTGGAAGCCAAGTTTGGGTCAAGGGTGCACCGTTTGATCAAGGGCGGTATGCATAAGTTATAGGCTACAAATGCATCAGTATTAAGTAAAAGCAATGTCGAAAGTTCCACGTTGAATTTGATATAATCTAAAAGTCTGCCTAATAAAATTTGATTGATATGAAATTAACATCATTTGGTTGGACCTATTCAGTGGTCTCGTGACATTTTCGGTTGGTCTTTGATAAGGATTTTTACCAACGTGTGTTTAGATTTTAATTCAATATTCAATTTGATATCAATTGACTTCTCTTGTATATTTTTCAAGTACTTTGCTCACCGGGCAAGGTAATTTCACAGACGGTGACCGAAACTGACCCGGCATTAAGACAAGCGTTATTCGTAAGCAATCAGACTGTCTTGTCCAGGTGAGATTGCGAAGCCTTCACAAACTTTCCATTAAAACTTCCACCTTCCGTCTTCTGATTATTTCATTTGGTATACTATCAAGCAGATGGTACAATTGTTTATGCTTGCCCAAATATGAACTTTGCATCATTTCTATTTCGAAGGAAAAATTTTTGGATCGAACTTTTTTGAGTCGTATCCAAAACCCTTTGGTGGAATTTAAAGGCCCTTTAGGAAATAAACAAGGACATGGAGGCATGGAAACCCATAAGAGCACAGCACGACAACGCTTACCGAGGGGGTACGGCAGATAAGGCAGAGTCAATTTTGTTGTCCTGAGCAGAATGTAAAAGTTGTTTAACTCCATGATTAATGTGGCAAGAGTGCCTATGGTAAGGTCAAGAATCACAGCTATGACAATCTATGATTAAATCATGCTTGATGATACGAAAAGGAAAAAAAATCGCCGGTGCGTCTTTCGTAGAGACAAGTACGTGAGTAACCAAGGTCATGCTAATCTAATCTAAGCTACTTCGAGTCGAATCGTGCGACACTGTTGGATACATCTCTTCTGCTTGCCTGGAGTTGGCAGTAACCCCGCGTGCCAAAAGATGACGTCATATGCACGTACTTGACAGTGATTACCAAGTCCAGCGTTCCTCTGATGTAGGCGTGTTTCGGTGTGTTAATGACTGCCATTCCTCACATAATCTAATCTAATTATCGCCGGAAAACTACACTTAATAGCCGTCATGAGACAGCTTTGCTGACGATGAATTTTCAGCCTTATCGTATGCGATTGTTGATCTTGTGTAGCCTTCCACGTCCAATATGTCCTAATTATCAATTATCTGAAGCTAGAGATATATGCATTTTTTTTCGAATTATGTAATGTTTGTAATTTGGAGATTTTTTGTTTACGAAGCGGGTTGCAGCGTAGCTGCCACCTGATAGCCTTTTTTTACCCACGGGGCTTATGGGCTGGCTCTTAACCATTTAAGAGGCCGGCCAGAATGTCTCACTTGGGGTCAGGTAGGACCGAACCTACAACCTCCAGTTCCCAATGGAAGTCTCGATCGACACCTTACCCACTCGGTCACCGGGCAAAGTCCCTACAAAATACACGGCTGAAATAAGGAAGCAGTGTTTGACATAGCACACGATAACCTTATAATGCATCCCACTAGAGCGAATGTCGAGTAGGGAATCACAATGGAAAATATTATGGATTCTCTAATAGTCGCCGTTCATATTTGAAGAATTTCGTGCACGCGGGTCTGAGGAGACATTTTATTTCGAGGGATAACTGAATGAAAAACCTAAAAAAGCGTGTTGAATCTGTTCAACACTTTTATGTTATTATTAGATCAAAAAGTACAGTATGGGTCGATGTTCCATGCATATTTGATGAACACAAAATTAATAAATCTTCGATATGCATAACTTTCAATTTTAGATGATTGGGCGTACATTTGGGCAGATTTATCGAAGACGATCACTGTTGGCATTACGGACACCAAAATCAATGTATCTGACTAAGGGAGAGCTCATTTGGTAAGCCGTCAAATGTTCCCTGACTTGGCAGTACGTTAGTTACCGCTCATAAGCATTGTATGCCGAAGAAAATCGTCGGCGAGGCCGATGATAATTTCTAACCGCGTATTGTTTTTCTTACCTTTTTTTATCGTTTTCTGCGTCTGTGTGGAAGTAGAAGTGCCGGAACTTTGGTTCAGGTGGAAGCAGCTCGAACGCGTGCTTCTTGCCCCCTATGGAGGTGCTCTGGACGCGATAGCCGTGAAGATGCACCACTCCTGGAAGAGCACGAAGGGGTGAACACTGACTGTATGGCGGGGTGCATTTATTGCAGCAGTTTCATCAAAATAAACGCAATTATTTTGCCTTATGTGCAGCGACCGATCATGCTATTGCGTGATAATGAGCCAGTGCCAGTGAAGCCTATCTCGTATTATTTGTTTAGAACGTAATTTTGTCAGGCATGCAACATTGTTCATTGGACTCAAAGGGATGCATTTTCATAAAATTTCACGAAGTGAGCAAAACCTGGAAGATTTAAGTATGTTCGTGTAGTTGTAACATACGATCCTATGATTAGACCGTGTTCCAATTGACCGTGTTCCAATTGACCGTGTTCCAATTGACCGTGTTCCAATTGGCCGAGTCCCCATTGACCGTGTTCCAATTGACAAAGACACCAGCAGGCGAACTGGACTGAGGAGGGGTGCTATGTATGTTGACCACTGGAAAATTAATCCAATACGAATTAGTTGATTTTTCTACGCCAGGGAACGAGATTGCAAGTTCACGGAGTAGAAGAATGGCTGAAATATTTTAATCAAATATAAACTTGCAACGGTGAATGAAAGAGTTTTGGATGTATCCTTCCATTCACACAATGCAAATATTCATATGCTCTTTCTACAGAAACTCCATATGATTGCGTAAAATAACACTCACGCTCCAGTGACAATGTGCAAACGAAATACAGTATCTAAATGAATAAACACATTTATTGGAGTCGAACAACAAACATCCCAGTAGATAAATAGCAAATTTCAATTTCTCTACTATAGTTGAGAAGACATATTTATGGAGAAGTCTGTGCTAGTAGTTAAAAAGTGAAGCAAAAACTCTACAGCATAACATACATGGATTACACTACCAAATATTTTCTTTCTACACAGGCCTATCAAACAAACTCATGAACATTTGTTTCGTAACCCCAACCTAGAGACCCTTGCACTTATGACCACCCTCTCCTCTCGCCGCTAACCTAGAGACTCTTGCTCTTAGGACCACCCTCTCCTCTCGCCGCTAACCTGGAGACTCTTGCTCTTAGGACCACCCTCTCCCCTCGCCGCTAACCTGGAGACTCTTGCTCCTATGACCATCCTCGCCCCTCGCCGCCTAACCTAGAGACCCTTGCTCATATGACCACCTTCTCTCCTTGCCGCCTAACCTAGAGACCCCTTCTCTTAGGACCAGCCTCTCCCCTTGTCGCCTAACCTAGAGACCCTTGCTCTTATGATCACCCTCTCCCCTCGCCGCCTAACCGATGGCCTGCGTTGCGTCCGTGTCATGGTAGAGGTAGAGGCAGGCGTCCTTTAGCACGCAGTAGCGCTTCTTCCACTGGTGCCAGCGCGCCCCCAGGCGGTGGAGGAAGCCGAAGCAGTCTGGGGCCGCGATGGCGCCGGGAGCCTGCTGCACTCGACGGGAGGACGCCTCCAGCAGCTCGTCCCTCTGGGGAGGGGGTAGAGGCTGGTAACGGATGTGAGCTAAATACTGTTCTTCCCGCTAGAATGGTAGCAGGATGGGGCAAAGACTATAACGACTGCTGTTCTTCACTCAAAATGGTAGTGGGGATGGGGCTAAGACTATGAAGACTGCTGTTCTTCCCTCTAGAATGTTAGCGGGTATGAGGCAAAGACTATGAAGACTGCTGTTCTTCCCTCTAGAATGTTAGCGGGGATGAGGCAAAGACTATGAAGATTGCTGTTCTTCCCTCTAGAATGTTAGCGGGGATGAGGCAAAGACTATGAAGACTGCTTTCCTTCCCTCTAGAAAAGGTTATGCTGTCATCGGTCCGTGTGTCTGTAAAGATGCTGAGATACTCAATGGTAGTAGAAACCAGATTCCAGAAAGCAACAACAATTACCTATGGAAATAAATGTTGCGGAAGGTAGTAATCACTGAAATTTCGTTGAGTAATGTTAATAGTACGAATGCGTGATAGCATTCGTACTATTAACAATAAAATGTATAAAGAAGGATTAGTATATCGAAACTCGACTATAAGTGGGTTACCATCTTATTTTTGATAAGGCATCTTGTTCAATATCTACAGCATTTTTTCGAAGGCCCATACCTGTGCCGCCTGCTCCGAGGCCTGTGAGATGACGTGTCCCCAGCGGCCACGCGCCTCTGCTGTGTGCGCCGCTAGTTGCAGCCCCACCTCCCCTGCTAGGCATACCGTGAAAGCGTACGGGCGGGAGGCTGTGGAGAAGGCGTGCACGGTGTGGCCCCGTAGCACAACAGCTCCCAGTGGATGCGGATCCTGGGGCGGGGTAGGAGACGTTGGGGGTTAGATCATCACGGGTAGGTCACGTAAGCCGGCACGAGCATTGTCCGTTTTTTTTCATGGTATCTAATCGTTTCGATAATGTTGACTTTGTTTCAGAAATTATGTGAAAAGACCTTTATTCACATGCAACATATGTGATGGAAAAATAGTTAAATAGTTCCTGTGAAAAATAAAACACATATATGAGTTACAGGTAAAACATTTTCCATCCCTTTATAAATAGTTTGCATGCTCGTTGATCTTCAATATTAACTATCACTGCACTGCTTTACATAGAGGCGATGTTGAACCCAGTACAAGAACACATGGGAAATTCAATGCGTACTTCTAATGCTCGAATAATCATACGATTGCCATGTAATGAATTTCAGTTGCTCTCTGCATTTTCTATGCCAAAATGATGCAATAAAAGGTGAGTTTTTCCATTAAGGTTATCTGAAAAATACACAATCAAACACTCTCATCCTTTGCAAAGGGGATACATGCTTTTATTATTTATGTATTGTCGGACACCTGGGACTCACCTTAAAACAACAGCTCTGAGAACAGACATCCGCAATCAAAGAACGTGTCATCGTCCACCCACCGACTCAGACTGGTAGAGGCAGTGGTCATAATATCCATCCACTGACTCAGACTTGTAGTGGTAGAGACACTGGTCCTAACATTCACCCACTGACTCAGACTTGCAGTGGTAGAAGCACAGGTCCTGTCATTCACCCACCGACTCAGACTTGTAGTGGTAGAGGCAGTGGTCCTTGGTGAGTGCGAACCACCGTCGGTGCCACCGGCGGGTGATTGCAGAAGAGCCCGGTGCCCGATGGGCCGCCCCCAACTTGTAGAGATAGCCGGCGCACACCGGAGTGGGGTCGGTGGTGACCAGCGGAGCCAAAAGGTTGCAGGTGCGGGCCACCTCCAGCCGCAAGGTGTCGCAGCCCCCTGACAGATGGTGGTGATAGACTAAGGGTCGGTCTAGAGATCTAAGTTAGAGAGCAGCTGTTATACTTATTTAAGTAAACTTATATCGCTAAGACCCACATCATCGAGTTTTCAATCAAGATGATCACACGCTCATGCAAACTACAATAATAATCATTTGGTTAGACATGAGAAAAAAATCTGTTAATAGAATTTGTAATGATCCCTTGTAAGCAGATGATCGCCGCCAAACATCATTCCTTCCTTTATTGATAGACTCATCAACCCAACATTCATGAACGATCCATTTAGTTTAGAAATACAGATTCATAGAAGAAGGGTATAGTATTATGTATTAGTAAGCAAGCTCTTTTCATAACATTCTTGCTATAGTGCAAACTGATATTAGCATTGCAAGAAAAATCTTTGTTTGATCTAATCGTATCACTTTAAGATTCAAGGAAATAAATGTACAGAGCGCGTGAAACAGAGAATAAGTGCAGTGTGCAGTTAATATGAATAAGTGCAGTGTGCAGTTAATATGAATAAGTGCAGTGTGCAGTTAATAGGCAACTGTTGCTTGGATTTTAAAGGTGGGGGAACGTACGGCTCTCGAACAATTGCCCCAAGAGTCAGCTGCGCATCTGTAAAATGGTGGGTGGGCGGTCCGCGCTCCGTCGTCGGTGATTGACGTTATCTTCTCTTGTGATTCAGTTTTCCTTGTGGACTGGAGACTGGGATTTATTGTATGGATATTGTATTTGTGTTTGTAGTATATGAATATACTGTGCAGGTATTGTGAGGGCAAGTTGTGTGGTTTAGTGTATGTGTTTGCTGGCTGGAAGTGCGGTCGGTGATTGATGTTATATTTTCTCGACCCAGTCCGCCGCGGTCGGTGATTGACGTTATTTTAGCTCGTAATCTTAAGTGGCGGGTCAGGTATATTGTATGAATATATAGTATGGATATATTGTATGGATATATTGTATGGATATATATTATATGAATATATTGTTTGGATATTTATTATATGAATATATTACACAGATATACTGGAGAGGAGTATATTGTTTAGTTAATGTTTGGGTATACTGTATGGGCAATGTATGTTTAGTCTGGACCTCTATCTTGTCTTATTTTGTGATCAGCTTCCCGAGTGTTGACTCTTGTCTGTTTATCAGATCTCTGAGTACCATTACCGGCGGTAGGTTTAAGGCGGTGGCAATATTTGTAGGTGCTGGTTTAGACAAATAACTGAAATAGATATTTTTATACTTAGTTAGGCATTTTTAAAAGGATTATTTGTTCTTTGTGAGGTTTTCACTGTAGGATTATAATGTCCATACGCTTATTCCAGCTTATTTGTAGTAAGAGTTAAATATGTGCATCAGTTTCCCTTCGTCTTAGCTTAATTACGTTGGATATTGCCTAGTTTTTTGTGTAAGGAAGGATATCTAGCATATCTTGGATAGTAATGTAGTTTTAGGCATCAGGAGAGAATTTACAAAGATACTTTTTGCTTTACTTGTTACGATTTTGGGTTTGTAATGTTCACTGAAATGTTTTTTAGTAAATCATGACTTGCACAGTATTGTTTCAGTTCGTTTGTTTTAGGAGTTGGTCATGTATATCGGATGGGACAGTGGATGAGAGTTTTGGTCGGGTCAGGAAGAATATTTCGTGTGTCGTGATTACTAATGTAGGTTTATACATCGGTAAAAAAATTGAATAGATATTTTCTCCTATGACTGGAGTGTTATGATTGGCCTCATCTGGCACATGTTTATATACAAAAAGACTTGTAACGAACACTATTTTATCGAGGGGTGCGTAGAGTGTGTCCCTTGAAGCGGCGCAGGACTTAGGCCTGTTTAACTTTTAGCTCAAATTTCAAGGAGGTCCCTTGCCTTGCATTTATTTAATTCCCCTCCGATGTTTGTCTTAGAAGGAACAGGTGGCAGCCGGACAGATCATGTAACGTAGAAGACAGTGACGAGTTAGGACCATTCACAGGGGCCATGTGCGTGTCATCGATAGGGAAGGGGAAACTAGAAGCTATTACAGTGTTAACGCAGGGTTATTTCTATTGTTTTAAGATGGGAGGAGCCA
>SDVV010020385.1:0-13331 GCA_016164225.1 Gammarus roeselii
CCGAAGTTTGGATGGATGGATGGTCTGAAGCAGGCGTTGGGAAGAAGAGACATGAATGTGGAGGTGGCGAGAGAGCGTGCAATGAACAGGCGTGAGTGGAGAATGGTTGATTTTGACGCTGCTCTGATGGGCTTTCCCGCCCTTGGTATCCCGCTGTCGGGATGACGTGGGTGGGGGGGGCCCGGCCATTATGACGCGGCGGGGGTAAACCAGTGAAAACTGTCGGGCCCTGCTGCTGACGACGGTTCCTCGGTACATTCGGGACCCAGAGTGTAAGTTGAGGGGCTACCGGCCGGACCCTTTAGCATAAAAGGGCTAAGTTGTGTGAGTGTGAGCGTGTGAGGTGCGTTTTGCCGTCGGCCACCCCCCTTTCTGGGGGATGCGGCCTAGTGTCTGTATCTGTATCTGTATGACAATAGCCGCCATCCGCCGGACCAAAAATTCCTTAGAAGCGGGCCCAGACGGCATATCATGATTTCACCTAAACATCTAGGGCCACACGGCATCGCGGCCCTCAAAGACATCTTCAACTTTTCCGTACTACACAATACAATACCCAATAACTGGAAACCAGCTAAAATCATTCTCATTCTAAAACCCAACAAAGTTCCTACAGATCCAGCCTCATACAGACCCATTTCTTTCCTCCCAAGCCCCTTGAAAATCGTTGAGACACTGGCTCTTAACAAAATTAATGCACACATCCCACTCTCCCCTACGCAACACGGTTTCAGGGCTCAACACTTCACCACCACGCTCCTCACCAACCTCACCCTGACCATCCATGAACGCCTGAACGAAAAGAAGCCAACCAAACGAATACTGGAAAGCGCTATCGACATTAGTAAGGCCTTCGACACAGTTCCAATACACGTCCTCATAAACAAAATACTCAACACCCACATCCATCCAAATTATAAGTGGCTTGCTAATTTCCTCTCCGGTAGACATGCACACACAGTCTACAACAACAAGCCTTCGCGAATCCGCAGCTTCCCCAATGGTGTCCCACAGGGATCCGTGCTATCCCCTCCCTTTTCAATGCCTTTATGCACGACCTGCTCATTCCCACAGAACCCAACACCCATATCAGCTCATACGCGGGCGACCTCACAATAATTACACAACACCACAAACACGAGACCACAGCTGCACTCCTTCAGCAGTATCTGAACTCCCTTGAAGTCTGGCTGGTGGACAACAGAATGAAGGTGCCCGCAAGCAAATCGTCTCTCATACTGTTGACTCCGGGTAATAGGGAACACCATATCCACCCCCAGGTCACGCTCAACAACACCCCCATTCCCCACAGCCCCACTACAACCATCCTTGGAGTAACTCATGACACGGGGATGACATTTAAACCTCACATAGCCAACATTGGCACCAAAACCGGACCCAGACTGAACGTGTCTCGGGTACTCTCTACAACCTCCTACGGTCAAACCAAGGAATCAACTACAACACTATACAAACAATTCATCTGGCCCGTCATCTCCAATGCAGACATCGCTTGGTCCTCGGACCTTGCACCCTCACACATTAACTCCCTGCAAAGGATACAGAACACGGCCTTGCGCATCGCAACGGGCTGCACACAGACTACTCCCATTCCGCACTTGTATGAAAAAAACAAGGTTCTCCCTCTCAAGCATCATATTGATATGAGAGGGACCCAATTCTTCAACAAAATCTCAGACCTGGCACACCCCTGCCACACTTCGGCTCCCTTTACGCGACCATTCCTGAACCTACAGATAACACATCTATGCACAAACAGATACGCACACCCTTCACAGCTCTTGCATTAGATGAGCACAGAGTCAGCACAATCTTGCAGAGCCCCCCCGCCTGGGGTGGACGAGAAGGAGTTGGCGCTGCCCAGGGGTGACAGGGTCCACCTGTCGAGGCTGCGGTGCGGGCACCACACCGCAGCCTCGACGGGCCTGAGAATAGTTAGTAACGGAATGTGTATGTTTGAGTGCATGTCTGTGTGCGTATCTGTGTGTGCGTGAACGTGTGTGTGCAACGATTTTTAGGATAGTTGTAAAGAAGGAGTCCGAGACAAATTGAAGGAAATTTGAACTGAACATAAGTTGGAAATGAGTAAATGAATGTTAAGCAAATCAGGACGGGGGAGAAAAGGAAAGATAGTGAAGAGTGAAGAAGAGGGTAGTCTGTAGGGAAATAAGGGTGTTCACCCCAGCCAGTTGGGCCGTGACTCCGTGCGGCCCGTGAACCTAACAGATGTCTATGGGAGGTGGTTGAAGAGTAGCCAGTAGTTGGATTTGGGTCAGCGGAGGTACCGAGTGGTTTGAGATTCCCTCTCATCCTCAAGCAGACGAGGATCGGTTTCGCTGGTGAGATGTTCTTCCGTTGGGCATGAAATAAGAGTTGGATTGCTCTTTTTGGTTTCCATCAGACACAGTCTGGTTAGGACTGACTTGAGTTGGTCTGCGTCTCGAGCCCCACGAGGTTCCGTTCGTGAACTGTTATTGTCTTTCATTGTATTGGGGAGTTGATATCGAGCATCTCAAGATCGTCGTAGCATCCCCGTGCTCTTGCGTGTCTATATGGTTTGTGTTTTTGTTGTCGAGGCTCCTGATTAGTTTCCCGTCAACGGGGGCTCGTAGTCATGCCTTACCCATATCCGGGGAGAACTTGACCACCATTTTCCCTGTCAGCGGGCTCATAGGAATCCTCTAAGCCTACCCTGCGAGAACTTGGCGAGCACCACCTCCCCGTCAGCGGGTTCGTAGTACACTGTCTTAAGCGAGTTGCAGTAATCATTGAGGGCCGCCGACAGCTTCTCCAGCTCTTCCATGAGGCCGATGTCCTTCTGCAGAAACAAGTTGGGGTACACAATTAGAACATTTAGAACATAGGAACAGAGGCACACAATTGAGACGGTAATGGACGTGATGGTGAAAGAGAGTGGAGCATAACATAACTTTGCATACTATTGGTTTGGAACACGGCTGGAGTATGAAATGAAGAGAATAGAGGTACACAACTGTGAGACAAGACAATTTGAAGTTGACTTGTCCTTCCGACTTCTCAAAAAATAATGAGCGAAGTGATGAGGATATCAGGAAAAGAGAATTGAATTAGATGACAAGCCAATTTACAACTACTTCAAGAGGTAAATTTGGAGAAATTCGAAGATCATTGGCTGTCAATACCAACAGGTTGACGATCTTAACCCCACTACTTTACTCCTGCGCCCTCACATGAGGCGTGACCAAGATGGGGTGATTCTTGAAGGCGGTCAGTAGCACCAGGTTGACAATCTTATCATTACTACCATACTCCTCCCCCCTTACATGGGGTATGACCATGATGGTGTGAGTGTTGGAGGCGGTCAGCACCACCAGGTCCACGTTCTCTCCGGGTTCCATCTTCAAGCTGTCACAGTCCTCGTACATGAGGTGAGCAGGTTGCAAATCTGTGGATGAGGAGAAGACGCAGAAGGATCCGACGCCGATACGTTGGATTAACTTGGCCTTAAATTCTCCCCTAGTTGTAACAATGATCATAAAAATGAAAACGACCGGAATACAACGCTGTTGAAGCGACTACATCTATCAATTCTTCAAATAATTTGACATCAGTAATCAAAGCACATCCGACTATGAGAGCTGTGAAATATTCCTGACACTGACCTGTCGTAGTGTTAGTAGTCTCATTCGTTTTAAGAATGACTCCTTGAGTAGCAGCGAGAGAAGGCGAAGTCGCAACGCTTATCCCATTGGCAGCACCGATACGAGGCGTCACTTTCGAGGCCACTTGAACAGCCTCCTCATTCCCTCGATGCTGAGCGATTGCCATGTTCCCGACGCCACACTCTCCCCTCTCTGGGAGACCTCCCTTGCCACACCCTCCACTCTCCGGGGCACCGTCCCTGGTACTCATGCACAGGACGGCATCGTTGACACACAGCAGCCCGTCTTTGTCAAAGATTTTAACCAGCAGCCATTCGAGCTGAGACGAGCCGCCAGCAGCAGCCGCCGGGGCCGATTTCTTTGCAACAACGTGCATGAGCAGTGTTCCGCTCACCTCCACCAGGTCCTTGAGGATATCGTACACGTCCGTCAGTTGCTGTAGGGGCGCGCCCTTCTTGGGGGAATCACCGCATAGCCCCACCTTGATGCACATTACAGGCACGTCCAGGAAGGGGCGGATGAAAGGGCGCACGTGGTGGAGGGCGACCCACTCAGTGCTTCCGAAGTCCACGAAATACAGCGAGACGAGAGCAGGGGCAGAACTTTTGGAGTCAACCTATTGGGAATTGAGTGGATGTTAACCACTGTGTATAAAATTATAAAATGTCCTGATTGGAGCCACTGAAAGATGAGAAGGTAGAAAAGGAAACAAACACCTGTCCTTGGGGTAGGTCAAGTCACCCATCTATAGTCGGATGATGAACTAGCTACATGGGTTCGTAATCACACAAGAAATATTGCAGGGAAAGTCATTAAGATTAGATGAATGTTGCTGTTGCCACCGGGAGCGATGGCGCAATGAACGGCACCGTAACCACAGCTCGGAAGGAGCGTTCTCAAACTCGTATTTGAAAGACCGGAAGGCCGCGTGGGGCCCTCACCTAAGCCACGACAGGTTAACCGTCACCCTTGAGCAACACCTACATCTCAACTCTACCTCTAGTGGGTTTCTCTGTAGCACCGTGTTGGCATTATGATAAGCCGGTGCAAGTGCTGTGAAATGTTTGTATATCTGTTTATTTATATGTGCGTCATTTGTGAATTCGGGAATGCTGGTGAAAAAGAGAGCCAAAGTGGGCTGTCGGTGTGTTATGTAATTTCGGTGGCTTTGACATGGTCGAGTAGGTGGTGGCAGGGACGGGCCGGGTTCACCAAATTCGGTCTCCTTCTTATCCAAATGGTGTTCAAGAGGATGAACATTGGTATCCTTATACAGATAGGGAATAGGTGCGGTCTCTGTATAGCTCGTTGCGATGCGTAAGGCCGTGTTCTATATTCTTTGAATGGCGCTCCATGTGTGTGGAAGGAAAGTCAGAAGGCCAGGCAGTGTCTGCGTTCCGAAATATTGGTCTGATTAATCGTTTAAATTATTATTTTTCACTCGTTGTAG
The DNA here is from genome assembly GCA_016164225.1 of Gammarus roeselii. Classification (NCBI taxonomy): domain Eukaryota; kingdom Metazoa; phylum Arthropoda; class Malacostraca; order Amphipoda; family Gammaridae; genus Gammarus; species Gammarus roeselii. The sequence goes on from SDVV010020385.1 coordinate 5,113, forward strand.
TGTCATTATATAATTGCGGTAAGTGCCCGGAGGCAAGTCTCAGCCAGCCTCGGTTCGTCTCGACTCTTCTCCACTCGCCTCAACCTGCCTCGACTCGCCTCGTCCCCTCCACACACTATGCCAAAGTTAATCACCATGAAGTTCTAGTAGTGGTTGCTTCTGTTTTCCACCGGAGTCCCAACGCAAAGTTATTGCAGACTCCCCCATAGGGCAATTGAAGAGTGGCAAAGTAGGTGCAGCGTAGATCACGAGTATGTTCAACTCAGATTTCGTGTAGGTTTAACGTAGGTTCAGAGTAGGTTTAACGTAGGTTCCGAGTAGGTTTAACGTAGATAAAGAGTAGGTTTAACCTAGATAAAGAGTAGGTTTAACCTAGATACCGAGAAAGTTTAACGCAGATTCCGAGAAGGTTTAACGTAGATACACAGAGTAGGTTTAACGTAGATACACAGAGTAGGTTTAACGAAGATACAGAGTAGGTTTAACGTAGATACCGAGTAAGTTTGACATTGATACAGAGTAGGTTTGACGTTGCTACAGAGTAGGTTTAACGTTGATACAGAGTAGGTTTAACGTTGATACAGAGTAGGTTTAACGTTGATACAGAGTAGGTTTAACGTTGATACAGAGTAGGTTTAACGTTGATACAGAGTAGGTTTAACGTTGATACCGAGTAGGTTAAACGTAAATTCCGAGTAGGTTTAGTGTAGATTCCGAGTAGGTTTAGCGTAGATTCCGAGTAGGTTTAACGTAGTAGGAGCAGTTGCCGATTCCGGCCTACACCGGAGACCCAACGCAAAGTCGTCGCTCGCCACCCTGCAGGGCCCAAGCATGCGTCTAACGATACATAATTATATAACTAATACGAAATAGATCACCATGAAAAAAGGGCACAGATAAATAATAGAGCCCACGGAATAAGAAATACCTAAATACTAAAAAATAAATGTTAATGCTCTATAAAATGAATAATCATCCATCCACCCCAAATCACCATGAAAAAAGGGCACAGATAAATAATAAAACCCACGAAATGAGATATATTGAATTACTAAAATAAAGAGTTTATCATTTATAAAATGAATTATCATCCATCCACCGCAATTTACAGAATTGTAACAGGTATGCAGGACTTGGGGGTGCGTTTCACTGGGAGTGCGTCGCATTTCACGTTTCTACTCGACGCACAGCTGTCCGGAGTGCCTCGGCAGTCAATTGTGATATGGCCGGATGCGACATCATATCAGATTTGTGCGTGATCTCAAAATCCGGCAAACGCCAAGTAGGGAGCCTGTCTCCGGAACCCAGCCACCTGGGTGAGTTCCAGGCAGTTTCTGGCTAGCCGTTGAGAGTGATGCGTCACTGTTCCCGATGAAATAGAAATATATGCAAGAGACAAAGCTAATTCAAAGGTCGTCGTTTGTGATGAGAGTATCTGTACGGCTTTTGCTCCTGACTAACTCGTGCCGCCCACACTCGCCGTTGTCGCTCACTCTGTATGGATTCACAGAGATCCACGTTCAAAAAGATCGGCGTCAACACCGTGACCCCCGTCGTTAATCTAAGGTCATCTCACGATAGTATTAGACATGTCACCATCCATATTACCCCACAAATTGTGTATCACTGTTACAGTGGACTAAAAGTGATAACCTCTCTACAATACTCAAAGGACACCTTTGTCAAGCAGCATCTCCGTGTTGACTGCAGCATCTCCGTGTTAACAATTGCTCGCATTTTTGAACACCAGGACCGTGTCGTGGACAAAACTCCAGAAGGCCCCGAAAGGACGAGGTGCCAGCAAGTCTACGGCGCCACGGATCCGCAAATTTTTCCTGTCAAGTATTGACTCATATGACCATTTGTGTCTAGGATGTATGTGTACCATCGACTGTCACATCTTTAATACGTTGGTTTTCATCTACTTTGTAGTCCGAAGAGATGGTGAGGATGGATGAGAGAGAGACTGGTGCAAATGGTGATGAAAGCCTAGGCGAGTGCACGTAGCCCTAAAGGTAGACAACAATTTGGGCGAGAAGCAGATGCATCTATGTGGAGGTAACGAGAGAGCGTCCGTGTAAAGAGCATGTAAGAGTTTTGACGATGCCCTGACGGGCTTTCCCGCCTTTGGCGTTTCATTGCGAAACAGTATGGACGTGAGTGGGTAAGGCTCGATTACTACGTTGCAACAGGGTTAACCCAGCGAACGTTGTCGTACCCTGCAGCGGACACTGATCTATGACCTCACTCTTGACATGAAGAGTGAGTTGCAAGGTCCAGGTTCGACTCTTAAGCGCCAATGGAAAAGTTTGATGGAGTGTAAGTGCATTCAAGGTGGGTGAGGTTTGTCTTGTCGTTGGCCACCGCCGTTTCTGGGTGATTCGGCGTAGTGTCTGTATCTCTACTACCATCCAAAACACCTATTAAGTAAGGCTTATTGTGTAAAGAGTCAGTGTCAGGTGACTATTTTTAGGTTGGGTCTGTGAGTAGGCTTTGTAGGTTGCACGGGGGATTTAGGAACGCTCGTCGGGCTACCGCGAGTGCGTTGCAATCCATCAGTAAGTGTTTCACGCTGATAGCCACTTTGTGGCAACAGAGGCAAGGTGGCGCGTTTGGTGCTAAGTCGACATCCAACAGGTGGTTGTGAGTTATCCACGTGTGTCCCGTGCACAGGCGGTGATGAACACTTGGTCTTATCTGTTGGTGAACTTTGTTTCCCATTCTCCGACTGAAGGTTTGACTATAAGTATTTTCTGTCCACTCAGCTGCCACATTTCATCCCATCGGGATGTCATATGAGAGTTGATGATAGGGAACCAATCCCGGTAATGAATTGCGAAAAATTGTTCTTGGTGAGCAGATGCCAATTTAGCAAGCGAGTCCGCAAGTTCGTTTCCTCTTATTCCCGCGTGCCCAAGGATCCAGCAGAATTCCACTGCCTGACACGTCTCGGTCATCACAAAGAGATCGTGCTGCATTTTACGTAAAACTGGATGTTCGTAGTGCTGTGTTTTAAGTTGGGTGATAACACTCAAGACTGTCTGAGAATACGACGTAATTGGGAAAGCGATGTGTTTTTGCAATAGAGATGACTAGTTCGAGTGCGCGAAGCTCCGCAGAGAACACGGAGGCATTTAGTGGGAGGGTGGCGAAGAGTGGGATGTCCCCGCACACAGCGGCGGCTCCCACTCCGTCGGCGGTTTTGGAACCGTCAGAGTATATGTGGTGGTGCTCTAAATATTCTTCGTCGAGTGAGTAGTCTCAGGAATTCATGCCGGTACGCGTTGGTTAGAGTAGTTGCTTTAGAGTACATTTGCAGGTCTAGGTTGACCGATGGTAGGTTGATCATCCATGTTGGTATTATTTTGAAGGATTTTGTAGGAAAATGAAGGCTTAATAGCTTTACGATTGATGTTTAGCGAGGTCAGCAGGTTGTCCACACGTATGGAAAACGGTGGGCATATATTTTTTGCTGCAAAAAGGCGCTCATCGTATATGTTGGTGATGTATCCGATTGCTGGGTTGTTGTTTGGACTTCTAGTCTTAAAATAATATTGTAGCGAAAGTTTATCTCGTCGGAGCGGAAATGGAAGTTGGTTAGCGAGCACGTCAAGTGATTCGATTGGGGTGGATCGGAACGTGCCGGTTGTGATACGTAAAGCATTGTTCGCGATGGTCGAGAGTAGTTTTGGCTGTAGATCGGTAGATAACGGCTCCGTAGTCCATGCGCGATCGTATTATTGCTCTGAACAGCGTCATTTCGGTGTCCATGTCGGCACCGAACTTCCGGGATGTTACCGATTGGATAAGTCCCGTCGACTTTTTGCGGCGAGTCGCCAGGGCTGCGATGTGGGGTCGCCACGTGAGTTTAGGGTCCCACATAATACCCAGGAATTTAATCGTTTCTTCGTATGCTAAAGATGTGTTGTGCAGCGTAAGGGCTGGTTTCAGGTGTGAACCGGGCACAAGGGTAAATTGCATGCTTTCAGTTTAAGAGGGCGAGAATCGGAATCCGTTTAGGGAAGCCCAGTTCCCGACTAGGTTCAGGCACTTCTGAAGTTAATGTTGAATTGTTATAAGGCTGGGGTGTCAGTAGCTCATTTGTAGGTCGTCAACGACGACGTATAGTGATGGAAGCAGTCTTCCGTCTCGGGGAAGAATGTCGGCTAAATGATCGATTTTGAGGATAAAAAGAGTGACACTGAGGACGCTTCCCAGGGGGACGCCCATTTCTTGCGGATATGACCGAGACTGAGTGTCGCCAACCTTGACCCTGAAGGTGCGATTTTGTAGAAATTGGTGGATGAAAAGTGGTAGCCGACCTCTCGAACCTTTACGGTGGAGATCCTTCATGATCCCGTATTTCCACGTAGTGTCGTATGCTTTTTCAACGTCGAAAAATATGGAAACCACATGTTCTCTTCGGACGAAGGCCTGTCTGATTCTAGTCGAACGAGGTGGTCCGTTGTGGAGTGGCGCTTACGGCCACCGCAATGGATGTTGTTAAGGCCTGCATACATTTCAAGGTAGCTGACTAGGCGTGAGTTTATCATTCTTTCCATAGTCTTACATAGGATGCTAGTTAGGGCAATGGGACGATAATTATGTGGGTCGCTGTGATATTTTCCGGGTTTGGGTATCGGGATAGTTACGGATTCCCGCCATTGGTTGGGAATGAATGAATTTGAATACAGCGTTTAGTAGGTGCTGGAAAGCGTTGTCAGGAAGGTGTTTGATCATGTTGATGTGCAGTTGGTCCGGCTCGGGTGAGGTTTCACGAGTGTAGTTAATTGGATTTTGTAATTCATGGATGGAGAAAAGTTTGTTGTAGAATTCTTCATTTGTTGAAGTGAAGTCGATAGGCTCACTTTCTCTTAGGATCTTTTCCCGTTGGAAAGAAGTCGTATAATTTGTTGATTGTGATATTTGGCTGAAAGTCTGAGTTAATTTGTCCGCGATGTCCGCGTATGAAGAATAAACAGTGTCTCCGTCCAACCGTACGTGGATAGGTCGCTTGGGGCGACCTTGGATACGTCTGATCATTCTCCACAATTGGGAAAGAGGGGTGTTGCGATTGGGTCCAATTTTCTCGCTTTTCTCCAAGCTAAGTTTGCGGAACGCGGCAGTTTCCCTTTTCCAGGCTACTCGGTTCCTAGGGGAGCGTGCGCGGCGGAAGGTCTCGCCCATCCTATCACGCCGATCCTTTGCTTCTTGTACCTCCGGGCACCACCAAGGTTTTGGGATAAAGGTTGAGGGTAAATAATGGGGAATGCATGCGGTAGCTGCACTTCGGAATTTATCGTATACTTGTATGATAAGGTCGTGCTCTGAAATGTCTTCGGGAAGGCCCTCCACATCGTCCCATGCAACATGTGTCGAGTATTCCTCCCCGCTGGCTTTCCGGTAGTTGAATCGAAGTTCTTGTGCGTCAGGATTGTTTGGTCGGTTAGTAAGGAGCGATATGATCGCTGGGTTGTGATCACTGTCATGTGCTGAAGGAAAAATTCCCCAAACGAGTTGGGGAGCTAAAATAGGGGAACAGTTTGATAAATCGATGGCGGTTTCACTTTCGAGGGTGATCCGTGTTGGTTGCCATCGTTGAGAAGGACCAGGTTGTGAGTCTAGTCAATGGTGTTGGCCATTGTCACTCCTCTGGGGTATTTTTTCACGCATCCCCACACTTCGTGGTAACTGTTGAAGTCTCCAAGGAGGAGTACGGGATGATGCAGTTGGTTAAGCAGATTGGTCATTAGTGCCTCCGTGAGGTCGTGGTTTCGTGACGAGTAGATAGATATAACTGTAATAGGTCATAAGATGACATATTGAGGTACAGAGAAGGTGGCTGTGACGCTGAGTTTGATCTCCTGGAGGCTTACCACCAAAGGTTTATGGGTGGAGATTAGCGATAATAATTCATCTTTCTTGCCTATAAGTCCCTGGCAATTCCACTGAAGTATTGTGTTGTAGTTCATTTCGGATTTGTTTCACGTCCAGATTTTGATGGTCTGGAGCGGTCGCGTGGTTTGTAGGACTTTCGTGGTGTTCTTGTCTAGGAGGCGCAGGTGTTCTAGGTCGAGAGCGTTCGCATGAGCGTTCGCTTTCTGTAGAACATGATCTTCTAGACTCACTGCGTTCTCGGCTGTGAGTGCTCTTGTAGGAGGAAGAGGAGGATATGGTAGTACGATCTTTGTGTTTGCTTTTTGAGCGAGCGCGTTTCTCTTCTATGGAGGGTTTTTGAAACATTATGATGGGCTGAGTAGTAGTCGTTGGGATATTAGAGTCAAGTGCGATGCATGGTAGATCAGTGGTTTGGGATATCAGTTCTTCGTTGAAGATTTTCAAGGCGTCTTCGCGCAGGCGATGATCGTTCTCACTTGTGAGATGTTCTGGTGTTGCGCATGTTAGCTGAGGGTTGAATACTTCACTTTGGTTGTTGCTGGGTGCGGTTAGAGTTAAGACGGTCAGAAGTTGTTCAAAGCTATGATCGAGGCGAGCTGTGGTTTGTTGGATGCTGCTAATCTTTTTGCTTCGTGGCGAGTGAGTGTCGCGTATCCCGCGGTCGTCGGGGGAGGAATCTTCGTCTCTTGGCCTTTTGATTTTCGGGTTATTGGACCTCTCCTCGTAGTCGACCGAAGTAGCATCCATCGCAGTGCTCTCTGGGCACTGGTGGATTCATTGCTGGGGACGCCCGCCTCTATTACGTGGGCGGTCGCTGGGCTGGTTGTGGTATTGTTAGTACTGGAGAGATGTTGGAGTCATGGTAATAGTTTGTGTTTCCGGTACGGGAGTGTTGTCGGGTGTGGTAGACTTAGTTGTGGATTCAACTGCTTTGGCGTAATTCAAGTTACGGCAATTAGGGTTTTCGTCGTAAAAGATTTCTATGGCTTGTTTTCGTGTGACTCTGCGGTCATTTTGTATGATTGTCATTGTTTTTTGGTCCATCTGCTTTGGGCAGTCGCGGTCGCCTGCCTCATGGAGGCATGAGCAGTGGTAGCTTTCAGGTTGGCGGGCTGTGCGGTCCTTTCGATCATGCTCGCCGGCGCACCTCTTACAGCGTTGGGGTACATATGACTGGCAGTATTTGATGACGTGGCCGTATTCCAGGTATTTTTTGCACATAGCAGGCCATTTCGCCACTGGGTAAGTTTTGTTTTTCCCTGTTCGCCCGGCATTGCTATGAATTACGGTGTGTCACGTCCTGGGAAAGTGATTTGATATGCGGTGGTGTGGATGGTTCGTGGTTTGATCCATTTTGCTAGGGAAACGTTGGTGACTCCATAATCCTTTGCTGAACCTGCTGCAAAAGCCCTTAGGTCAGTTTTGGGAGTGTAGTTGGAAGTGCATATAATTCGTCTTGTAGCATTGAAGAACGGATGTATTTTGACAGTTACTTTGTGTTGTCTATTTTGTTAATCCTTTGTATAGCGTTAATTGCTCGATATTTACGAGGTGGGCCAGATACTTCTTTCCCTGTCGGTTCATGTTTATCGGTCTGCTTCCCAGTTGTTCGGGGAGCGAATTCATAATGGTGAATGAGTTCATTGAGGGAGCAAATTTTTTTGCACCGCTATCTACAAGCGTTAACAGGAAGTGGGTAGGGAATGATGCTGATCTTCTCTCTTGGGTGGGAAGGATCAGCATGGGGGGAGCGAATCGCGGCCACAGCCTCTCGTCGCCCGACTTTGTACTCAGTTTGGAATTGCAGGATCTCCCTCTCAGTCTTCGTGTCCCGTAGGGTGGCCGTTTACTCTGCAGTAAAAGCAGTGAGGTTCTTCGGATGGGCACGACAAGGGATTGTCTCGCATATCGTGGTTGTCCTGGGAGCAGTGTGAGCATCTTTTTTTACAGTTACAATTGGTGGAGAGAGTGGAGAGAGCACTGATGGATTTTGTGCTGATATCGAGGAGAGTGGTGAAGAGGCTGTTGGATGTGCGGGTGTTGAGAGGGGAGGGTGGAGGAGTGTCTGACCATCTGCTGGTGGAAGGCAGATTAAGAGTGGAGCAGAAGTGGAAAGGCAACAAACGAGTGGGAGGAGGAAAAGAGGTAGTGAAAGTGAGTGGACTGAATGTGAAAAGTAGAGCCGAAGAGTTCCAGCAGGCGTTGAAGGAAGAATATGACAACGTGAGAGGACAGGATCTGAGAGATGTGGAGGAAGAATGGGAGACGTTAAGGGATGCGTTGCTGAGATGTGCGAAGAAGGTGTGTGGTGTGCGCCGTGT
>SDVV010020386.1:0-13331 GCA_016164225.1 Gammarus roeselii
TAACCCAAAGTAAGTGTTCCATGGTCCTTACTGCTGCTGAGCACGATCTCGGACCATACTAGTAACCCAAAGTAAGTGTTCCATGGTCCTTACTGCTGATGAGCACGATCTCGGACCATATTAGTAACCCAAAGTAAGTGTTCCATGGTCCTTACTGCGGCTGAGCACGATCTCGGACCATATTAGTAACCCAAAGTAAGTGTTCCATGGTCCTTACTGCTGCTGAGCATGATCCCGGACCATATTAGTAACCCAAAGAAAAGGTTCCATGGTCCTTACTGCTGCTGAGCACGATCTCGGACTAAATTAGTAAACCAAAATAAGTGTTCCATGGTCCTTTCCGGACCCTTAATCGTTAAAGAGCTAAGGTTTGGTATGTTTATGAGTGCAAGAAAAAAGTGTGGGGTGCGTCTTGCTGTCGGCAACCCCCTTCTGTGGGATTCGGCCTAGAAGCTGTACCTGAATCTTCTTCATCGGCACATTTTCACAAATGACTGACTTGGCCATCAATCCGTAAATCAATCAAGCGGGACATGCAATCGTCTTTGAATGGATTCATTCCCGCCAGACTGAACTTTTTCTTCGCCCACCCCAATGCCAGCTGCAATGCGTTTTACACAAAACTGGGGTTACAAATCTTTCAAAATTGTGCTCTGAAGCAACCAACGGAAGACAAAAGTCATCAGGTATCGCAAGGAATTCCAACTGCAACGTAAATGTACCCTTTGGTTCAGTTTGTCGCAATTGTCCCATCATTTCATCGATTGTGTAATACTGTAAAGGACGATACCATAACTTTGCAAGTGAAGGTCTCATATTGCCTGAAACGGGCGACGGCCATGATTCCAGACTTGTTTGCTTCCGATAAAGATGAGTAGGCAACCAATCTGCAGACGATGATGAACAAATATGATCACATTCGGATTGGGCTTATTGGACAAAATAAATTGATTTTCTGTGGTGACATCAAATAAGCGACAAATAAAGATATGTCGATGATTAGTTTTTACATGAAGTGAATAGATTTATCGTGTTTGAACGTAATTCCTCTTACATCTGTGTAGGACTCCTCGAATAAAGTCAATCTCTGGTCAATGTCAGACTTCATTTTAGGTACTAGATATCAAATATGACTTTGTTACTTGTTGCACGAATAATATTTTCCCAAACCTCCTATTTGACACTCCTCGCGTAGTATTTACCGGACACATTTTCTAAACATTCGCCCCTCGTAACTTCCGTTAAAAGCAAACAGGCCTCGGGTAGACAAGATGACTGGCATTAAAAGTTGCAATGACAAAACTTTCAAATCCAAGTTATGTTTCTAGAGTAGTAAATTGACATTAAAGAATTTCATACTTTCCGACCAGTGGAAATTTCTGGTTACATTTTCTCTGTTAATGATCTGGAAGCTTGTTTTCCTGGACGAACAAAGCCTCGATGAGCTCAACGGTGGAATTGACTAAACGAATTATTACGAAAATAGTATTCTCAAAGGTTACTCTTTGTTCAAAACATGTAATACAAGTATTATAATTTTAGTTAAAACCCGCTCAACGTTTATAATGGAAATTTTCAGAGCGTGGTGGAGAGGAAGTGTGCGTCTTCAATCTTAATATTTTGTCATGACACACGTTTAGTTATAGCACTTTCTACTAACAACTGGATTTCTTATCGTATCACTCGTATTTATTTAATTCTAGAAACCTCTGTCCGTTTCCTCCTAAAATGTTTTTTCTGTATGTATGTGACGGTAGAATGCCATCCACCGACCCATTGGCATGTGGAACGCGGCAGAGCGACTCGAACCAATTTGCATTACCTATTCTGTTGCTCTCAACTGCCCGATCCGTGGGTTGGTGGCGTTCATAGAAGATTTTGGCTTTTGCCTTATATCGTCGATTTGATTCACTTTTAACAGTTATCATTTTTTTTCCCTTCATTTGATTTACCATTTACTCAACTCTATCAGCTACGTTTTTACACCAAATAATTTACTGAGCCTTATCTGTAGACAACATGACTCGTTTGTCTCATGAAGATATGGCTGATATGCATTTGGCCAATGTTTAGAGGTAAACGGTAATCATGAACAAGTGTGTCGTGTGGGTCATTCTACCTACTGATATAAGTTGTACTTTTTGTTTTCTAACAGCCTGTAGGATCCATGTCACTGAACATGCACATTTATCATCGTTTCAAGGAAACTACAATCATTGTTCACATGGTCCGCGAGCATCACTAGATTGCCTAACTCTCACAAACTGCCCAGACAGTGACTTACACCTGCAGTTTGTTAAGCGAGTATTTAGCTTTGTGATGACCACACCAGCATTAACTGTTTCAAATTGTGGTAGCTAACGTTCGGACGTGAGCAGGGTTTCGGGTAGCTGATAAATGGTTTTGGTCACGCAGTTACTGCTCTTGATAGTTGTTTGTTATCTAGATCATATTGGTTTTACTAATCACTCTTGAACACAAGTATTATGGCGTTTATTGCAGTTTTTAGAATGACAGTTTTATTACTGCTGCACTCCGTCTTCACTGCCAAGTTAAATATTCAAACTTCATATAGTCTCTATTGCTCTTTCAGCCCTCGTTCAGTGGCTCATGGTGAAGGACACAAAGTTCCCCCCACGATCATCAACTCACCCCCATCGTGGATGTTGAGCGACGGTAAATGGTATCGACTGCTCACCAAAAGCTTTCACCCATGTAAGTAGCTCTTCCCTTCACTATCATTGCTATATCAACATAGGCTTTCACCCATGGAAGCTGCTCTTCCCTTCACTATCGTTGCTATATCACCAAAGGCTTTCACCCATGAAAGCAGCTCTTCCCTTCACTATCGTTGTTATATCACCAAAGACTTTAACCCATGAGAGCAGCTCTTCCCTTCACTATCGTTGCTATATCACCAAAGGCTGTCACGCATGGAAGCTGCTCTTCCTTTCACTATCGTTGCTATATCACCAAAGGCTTTCACCCATGAAAGGAGCTTTTCCCTTCACTATCGTTGCTATATCACCAAAGGCTTTCACCCATGGAAGCTGCTCTTCCCTTCACTATCGTTGCTATACTGGTTTATTTCGGCTGAAGCCTCTACCGCTAATTAGCTACTAGCAAATAACAAGATTAGAGGTTCGTCGACTTTAACGAGCTTAGTCTGAAATGATGTTCTTTGATTGCAAGTTGCGGTTTGGCTTGGGTTTACCGGGCCTCTTAGACTCGCCAGTCTAGTCTTAAATCTCTTGCTCAACGAACAGAATGTCCTATACTTATAATAATTGACGGAACTAATTACACCATTGAGCATTATTCCTATTCTTCACATTGAACTTACCGTGACTGCGAACAGGTCCATGTTGTCTAGAGTCACAATGCACAGGCTGATCATTTGAGTCATGTTACGGGTTTTGAATGTTAATGGAATATTGATACAGCAATAGTATCATTAATTGAGGACATCTGCGTGTGGTCAAGTATTACAGCTGCACCTGCTCCTGAGGACCCTTTATTTGGTTGTTGCCCTTCTCGTGCGTTCCGTCAACTTTTTACAAACTAGATAAAACTTTAAACCCCAGTAACCACACTAATTAGAGAAACTTTCCTTTCCTCGAGGTCGAGTGGTGAGAAATAAAAACTGTGTTTTGCTGTTTCCTTCCATTTTTTATGTTCGAGCCACGCTCGTTTCTTTGAATGGGAGTGTGCGTATTCCAAGTGGATTGGGTGATGAATTCCTAATGCGAAATTTTGAAACGCCCAAGGTTATTTTACAATGAAAAAATTTATGGATGTTTTTTTCGAAGCTTTAGACCTGTCACCGGTTGGTAAGTTTCTATTTCCTTGATATATTTTTTTTGTCGAAGTTGACAGTTGTTTTGATCCCGTGTGTTAATGAGCCGATCCACCCTCGTTCAGTGGCAGGCATCCAGGCATCCAACAGTGCACATTGAGGCACAAGCCCTGTAAACAACTCCCCTCTATTCTGATCCCGCTCAGTTACTGTGCAAAGTTGGGTGCCTGCCTCTGAGTCGCTCAATTTTCAGTCATCAATTTGGTGGTAATGAATATTGAACACAAATTACATCGAATGAGCGTGATTGACACAACCTGTAATTGAATTTATTCATATTACCTTGATAGAACAATTGGAAGCGTCAGTATATCAATGATATGCAAACATGATATAAAAAATAAGGTCTTCAATCAATAAAATGTTAAAGGAATGTGCTGAGCAAAAGTTTTCCAATCGTGAGGTAAAATTTAAAGTAAGTAAAATAATTTTGAAATAAATGCGAGACGTGTTAGAAAATGCATTTAAAGCTATGGAAGGCGCTGGTGAAAAATAGGAAAAATCTAACTCTGCCACGTAGCGGACTACTAAACTCTGCCACAAAATGAGCTAATAAACTCTGCCTCAAAGTGGACTACTAAACTCTGCTACAAAGTGGACTGCTAAACTCTGCCACAAAGGGGACTACTAAACTCTGCTACAAAGCGAGCTACTAAACTCTGCCACAAAATGGGCTAGTAAACTCTGCCTCATAGTGGACTACTAAACTCTGTCACATAGTGGATTACTAAACTCTGGCAGAAATTGGACTACTAAACTCTGCCACAAAGTGGACTACAAAACTCTGCCGCAGAGTGGACTGCTAAACTCTGCCACAAAGTGGACTGCAAAACTCTGCCACAAAATAGGCTAAAATAAACTCTGTCACAAAGCGGACTTCTAAGCTCTGCCAGAAAGCGGACTACTAAACTCTGCCACAAAGTGGACTACCAAACGCAGTCACAAATTGGAATACTAAACTCTGCTACAAAGTGGACGACTGAACTCTGCCACAAAGGGGACTACTGAACTCTGCCACAAAGCGAGCTACTAAACTCTGCCACAAAATGGGCTAATAAACTCTGCCTCATAGTGGACTACTAAACTCTGTCACAAAGTGGATTACTAAACTCTGGCACAAATTGGACTACTAAACTCTGCCAAAAAGTGGACTACTAAACTCTGCCACAAACTTCACTAGAATAAACTCTGTCACAAAGCGGACTACTAAACTCTGCCACAAAGCGGACTACTAAACTCTGCCACAATGCGGACTACTAAACTCTGCCACGAAGCGGACTAATAAACTCTGCCACAAAGAGGACTACTAAACTCTGCAACAAAGTGGACTACTAAACTCTGCCACAAAGCGGACTACTGAACTCTGCCACTAAGCAGACTACTAAACTGCCACTGAGCAAGTTCGCATAACTATCCAAAGGGATTTTAATAAACTTGTGGACTGGTCTGATAAGGGACCAATTAACGTTAATATTGAAAAATGCAGTGTTATGCACATCAGATAACAAAATCAAAATTCTGCTTACGTAATGACAGAACAGTATATGACTGAAGTAGACCAACAATGAGACCTTGGACTATGAATCACCAAAGATCTGAAGTGGAAACCCCAAGTGGAATCTAACTACAAGAAAGGCAATCTAGTCATATTCTTTATGTCTAGAAACTTCCACTACAAGTCCACGGTCATCGTGCTTCCGTTATGTACTTCAATCGTCATGCCTTTAACGGAATTTGCAGGACAATTTTGATCCTTCTCACCTGAGGCGGGATATTAACAAAATGGATCGTGTTCAGCCCCGAGCAACAAGACATATCCGCAAATATTCTACGAACTAAAACTGATATCACCTGAAAGGAAACGACACAGAGGTCAGCTGATATAAACCTTCAACTACCTTAACGGGTTTACTAGAGCTAGCCCCTGGGGCCTCTTCGACCGAGATCACAACCCAAAGAACAGAAATAATAGACAGAAACTGCAGCTAAAACCATTCAGAACATCAGTGGCCGAGACCTTCTTTTCAATCAAGATACCAACAATTCGGAACCGTTTACCACATGGTGTGGTAAACAGAAATAATGAAAACATCTTTAAAAACAGCTTCGATAAACACCGAGTGATTAAATCCACCCCCTTACTAAAGAAATGTGAATTTAGTATTACTGCTGACAAGGTGGCTACAACCTTTGTTGGATTTTTCAGCATCCGACGACCCATGAACGACGGACACCTCATCAGGCTGGGCTGACTGCACTACGACTTCAATTCTGGAGTACTGCTAGAATGGACTCTTCAGCCCGTCCTAGGCCTACTAGATTAGATTAGAATAAGGAGATAATTGAGCACGAGTGCTCATGTCGAGTAGTAGTAGTAGTAGTAGTACTACTACAATACGTAAATATTTCACGAGCAGTGAAAAATAATTTGGAGAACGTGTTCACAAGTGATGGATCGTTATCAATTCTCGAAAATCCCGGGCCATCATCATAGATGCCCCATGTCACTCAAATGACCGAGTAGTACATCTGAGACATTATATGACTCATCAAAAAATACGTGAAATTTGTCTGGAACGCAGATCACCAGGCATGCTCGGAGGTTATTTCTTTTTTTGAAGCAATAAATATTGTAACTGTATCTTCATGACCCAAACATCGAAACTACCATCAAGACTTCGCAAGCAAAGAAGGCATGGCGGCAGTCCTATTCCAGATACACAACGAGGTTCTCATGCCTATCCAATTTGCATTACTTCAGCGCGAAAAGACTTTGCCTCGGTAGACTAGAGTACTTGGCAGTAGGTGCATAACAAATGTCCAACTGCAACCAACTTCGAAGAGTGAGCGACTGATAACACTCAATGAATTGTCAAAATAAAACAACGGCGTTTTTTCCAAAATGAAGTTATTCTAGGGTAATATCTGTTTGGCCTCGATACATCGAGGAAAAAGTAGTCACAAATGTCCGTTAGAAGGTTACAAAAGTGGTGTAAGACACCGCGTTCTGTCGCAATGGCCATAGGAGTATATTATCCTCTTTTGAAGTGTCTCAAAATTTACCATCACAAAAAGGGATCGGAAATAATTGATCACCGCCGACGACCAGAATTTTGACGGAAAAGCTGGATGAGGGACTTCTTGTTGCCCTCATGATATGCATTTTAAAAAAATACATTGCCCCAATCTGCACGCGCTCCCGATGTTCTAAACTACTCAATGTCTGTCCCTACAAATAAATAACATATTAAACCATCATTTCTAGTATTGTGTTATTTCGCGATCGACGTTTATATGGAACAATTCTCGTTCGATTAAAAACAAGATTTTTAATTAAAACATTCATACTCTCCAATCTTTCCGAGACAAAAGCTTCAGTTTTCTTGACCAGTTCAAGGAAATATTTTCCCCCAGACAAAACCCGTCGCTCTTTATAAAAGGCAAGCTTCTATTCACTACGACTTTTGACGTAAAGTTAGTTTGAAAATATCCTATCACTGTCTAGATAAAACTGCCCTCGTGAGGTGATAGTGAAAGGAATCTGATCTTTCTTGTTGATACAATGACAAGTTTTAAACGAGATTTGGAATTGTTTGACTTTCAAAACGGCAAAGTTGTGATATTTCGCGAAGGTCACAAAATACAAGGATTCTTCGGGGATATTTGAAACCAGTTTATGCGTAGTAAAAAATGGGTTTTAACGTGAGGACAAAATTTCATTTCCTATGTGAATCAAGCAAAATTTGATGCCGCAGGAGTGACATCATGAATAATCATCTGATGATTGTAAAAGATAATTATATTTTCAGGGAATAGATATCGGCGGAGACACCACGCAGCATATCATTATTTTGCTTCATTATATCCGACGGACACTACGGGGGACCTCACTAACACTCGCATCAGAGCTCCGGTGGAGAGGGATCGCTCACAACGGGGGAGCTCACTACGAGTCGCATCAGAGCTCCGGTGGAGAGGGATCGCTCACTTCAGGGGAACTCACTAAGACTCGCATCAGAGCTCCGGTGGAGAGGGATCACTCACTACGGGGAAGCTCACCAAGACTCGCATCAGAGCTCCGGTGGAGATGGATAGCTGACTACGGGGGAGCTCACCATGACTCGCATCAGAGCTAAGATGGAGATGGATCACTCACAACGGGGGAGCTCACCAAGACTCGCATCAGAGCTCCGGTGGAGAGGGATCGCTCACTTCAGGGGAACTCACTAAGACTCGCATCGGAGCTCCGGTGGAGAGGGATCACACACTACGGGGAAGCTCACCAAGACTCGCATCAGAGCTCCGGTGGAGATGGATAGCTGACTACGGGGGAGCTCACCAAGACTCGCATCAGAGCTCCGGTGGAGCTGGATCACTCACTACGGGGGAGCTCACCAAGACTCGCATCAGAGCTCCGGTGGAGATGATCGCTCAATATTAATCATCTGTACGCTTCTTCACTCACCATCTATCGAGTGTGTTTTGTTCAATCTTCGCCTCCCGCTTGTGATTCAACACTGCTTGAAGGAAATTGGCCGACGGTTGTTGGGCGCAACACGCCGTTAACTGTAACCGAGTGGTCGTTCATACGGGGTTGGCGATACTCGCTTCAAAACATATATGGTAAGGATTTGCTCGGTGTTGTGTGCCATTCCAAGACATTCTCATCCAATCGTCTTATATCCGTTACTGTATTATATCTTTGTTACTCACGCTGCTTCACCACTACCGTTAGTGAGACAGTAAACATCGCTGCGTAACATGCAACTCAGAAAAAATAAATTATTCACTTTTCTTGGGCTCAATCTTTGTGCTTGAAACTATTTTCCAATTATGAGTCGTATATTTACTCTTCCTGATCCTTACTGTCTAATTCAGGCGATTTGAACACTAAAAAATGCTTTCACCAACTATACAATAATTGATTATCAATTTATTTGTTGCTGATGAGCTCGGCATATGATGAGGGTAAGAGCAAAATCGTTCCTCGACCACAATATTATAATTTAATGTATCATACTGATATTCATTACGAAAACCCAAAAAACTCGTTGCTCCAAATCTGGACAGTTTGAATACGTATGCGAATGGAATATAAGTCCAATGATCACTGAGTGTGAAGATTTCAAATACTTTAAGTGCACAAATTTCGAAACTTCCGTTAAGACATTTTCATATTACACTTTTTTTTAACGTTCAGTGCCCTACAGGGGCATTCCAACTCATGACGATATCCACCCATGCCTACCTCAAACAGTTCACATTAAGATCAAAAGCCCTATAAACATCTCCCCCTCTATGCCCTATTCTGATCCCGTTCCTTTACTTTTCAAAGTTGGGTTACCTTTCAGTCGCCCTATTTTTATTCATCAATATTGTAAGTTTCGTCTAAGCGTTACGTCTTGTTAGAAATAAGAGACCTGTCCAGTAGCAGTTATGGCAGCCCTCCACAGTTGCAGTAATTGTGATACAGAGATATTTTGTTATATCTAAAATATAAAATTTTAGATATAACACCGGATATTTTGGTCTAAAATATAAAATTTGAGCTCCGATGCATATCCTTCTTGTTTGGAGGCTCGGCAAATTGTTGTAACTCCGCCTTGATTTATTTTAAAACATGTTCCTACGTGCAACATTTTTCAACATTACGGTAGGCAAAAGAAGTCATCATAAAAATATGTACTTGAAATAGCTTAGGTGGATCGTTTCATTAAATCGTTTATAACATAATATACTATTTTAGAGTCTGGTTACACGAAAGAAACACTGTTATTGGCATTCAGACCCATCACGACCTTCGCTTCACGATCCCGTGAAGCTGAAGGATCTTGCGTTCAATAGGCCTAGTCGCATGGCCCGTGTTATTAGATTCATCCTTTCAAGATTTAATCTTGGAATTCCAAGCTCGGTTGAATGCCTTTCTGGCCAGGAGGTGGAGAAAATTATTTTTAATTTTGAATTACTTACTTTTTTAATTGTACGGCATAATTGAGGAACTAAAATAAATGTTCAAAACATATTATGGCGATCGTGTCAACGATGCCGTAACCCGAGCTATAGTTAGTTTAAAGTGGCGAAAGTTGTGACGGGATTAATATGGTATTTTGAGCCTTGAAATAAAAGTACAAATCCGCATTGCTAAATAGCCCATAGTGCCGTCAATATTTTGTTCACCTGTTATTTATAGTATATTCGCTATGACCAATACAAAGTGTAACGGGCGGACAGCCGGACGGTCAATCTGATGAGTTATTATGTTGAATGATGGCCAGACATTCGGGATCTTTGCTTCAAATATGCAACCGAGAGATTGTTCGACAGCAATGCCATTATTGTACACGTGACTCATGTTCAGCCCTCAACAGAGTGTACAAAACATAGTGTACCCAACAGAGTGTTCCCAACAGAGTGTACCCAACAGAGTGTACCCCAAAAAAGTATACCCAACAGAGTGTACCCAAAAGAGTATACCCAACAGAGTGTGGCCACCAGAGTGTACTCAACAGAGTGTACCCAACAGAGTATACCCACCAGTGTACCCAACAGAGTGTACCCAACAGAGTGTACTCAACAGAGTATACCCACCAGAGTGTACCCAACAGAGTGTACCCAACAGCAACTGACCTAACACCCCACTGCGACCATTTGCTTCCAAAGACTCCAGACCTCGACTCAATGCCTCGCGTCGGTCTCAACATGAACACTCCGTCCATAACGACATGGGACAGCCATTGAGACATGACGCGACCTTGTCTCAGACTCGTTTTCACTGGGAATCAAGCACTCCTTCGCTCTCGACTCCTGAAACATGATCGGCTGCCAACATAGAGACCTTGGACCGCTAGTGAACACATTCCACCTCTGTTTCTGTACGACCTCAACACTCTTCACAACGCCTTATTCTGACATTATTATTGGCCGTTTCCAGATGCATAGAGGCCCAGAACACATACTATTGTTGGCAAGGTAATCCTCACTGAGCTGTCTCACTAAAAAATCAGATATTTCGTTTATCGTTTGTGGAGCCACACTATTCGACTCTTAGGCTCACTTCATTACACAGGAGTAAAACATTTAGTTTTTACTCTTATAATGTACTTATTTGATGAACAATTCCAAAACCTCTATTGCCCCTCGGAAGACTACACTTCTCTGTTTTTTTATTCTGCCAGAGTGGTTGCAGGGCAAAAGTCTTTTGATCTCCTCAGAAAATATTGCTCTAACGAATGCAATTACCGTCTGGGTATTTTAATTACAGCTTCTATGACTGTTTCTCACAAGCGAAAGATAGTGGGGACATGGAATTAATGCTGGTAATTGAAATACAGAGGTAGGGGTGAAGGAGAGCTGGATAGTTGCAGTGATAGAGGGAAGAAACTGTAATAATGCAAGACTAGCTGCTGTGAGAAGTCGGAAGACGGTGAGGTATAAATGTGATATTGAAGGTATAGATGACATGGGTATGTATAGGTATTCGCTTTCCAGATGGCAGCACCGCGGTAAAATTCCTCCTGCTCAACATAGGAGTTTAAACTTTTCCCTGACTAGTCAGCAATTTAAATGTCTGTGAGATAATTTTTATACTTTCAGTAATGCTAATTATTCCACTAGGTTCCACCTACTGCGCGTTGTTCGTAAACATTACAAATTCACTCAGCACACCAGACCTGAAATGGCCTCTAAACAATTCCGATGAGCACAATCGCGGGTGATGGATTGATGCTGGAGTGGTGCTGGAGTGGTGCTGGAGTGGTTATGTTGTGGTACTGAAGTGCTGCTAGAGTGGTGCTGGTGTGGTGCTGGAGTGGTGCTGGAGTGGTGACGGAGTGGTGCTGGCGTGGTGATGGAGAGGTGCTGGAGTGGTGCTAGAGTGGTACTAGAGTGGTGCTAGTGTGGTGTTGTAGTAGTTCTGGAGTGGTGTTGGAGTGGTGCTGGATTGGTGCTGGAGTATTGCTGGAGTGGTGCTGGAGTGGTGCTGGAGTGGTGCTGAAGTGATGCTGAAGTGGTGCAGGAGTGGTGCTGGATTGTTGCTTGACTGGTGCTGGAGTGGTGCTGGAGTGGTGCTGGAGTGGTGCTGTAGTGGTGCTGGAGTGGTGCTGGAGTGGTCCTGGAGGAATGCTAGAGGGGTGCTGGAGTAGTTCTGGAGTGGTGCTAGAGTGGTGCTGGATTGGTGCTGGAGTAGTGCTGGATTGGTGCTGGAGTGGTGATTTTGTGGTACTGAAGTGTTGCTAGAGTGGTGCTGCAGTGATGCTGGTGTGGTACTGGAGTGAGGATGGAGTGGTGCTGGAGGGGTGCTGTAGTAGTGCTAGAGTGGTGCTGGAGTGGTGCTGGAGTGGTGCTGGAGTGCTGCTGGAGTGCTGCTGGAGTGGTGCTGGAGTGGTGCTGGAGTGCTGCTGGAGTGCTGCTGGAGTTGTGCTGGAGTGTTGCTATTGTGGTGAAAGTCAACACATCTAATTTGAAATTACGCATTTGTAAGGAGAGTATCTAACGGGCTCCAAATTCTGAAGCATTCTAACGCAACAATTTCCGAGCATTCTAACCCAACCATTTCCTGCCCAAAATCTGAGTCGAGGGACGTCCCACCCAATCCAAGTATCGCCGCGTTACCCAGACAAAGTCAGCGAGCAGGGAAAAGGGTAATGCAATTTGCAGAGTGGAAGTTGGCTAACGAATAAGAAAACCGGGTTAGCTGTGGATAGATCGTTCATTACAGAAGGCAGGGCGGTGATGGCACGGATGGCTTGATGGGTCGAGGAGGTCAAGCAATTGAGACAAGGTAAGCTGAACAGTGCAACGCCTGGATTTGTCCTTGCGTCGTCACGGAGTAAACTGTAACATCGATGCCTTATTGTAAATTTCAATTAAAATCAGGCGTTGGAAGGTTCGGGTAGGCCCATAGGATTAAGACTGATATCGGACAATACGATAGTGGCTCCTTCCCACACGAATTCTCTCCCGCAGGAGCCTGTGTCCCCAAGGAAGCGTTTGACATCAGGTCAGCGAGCAGCTGACATTCAGCGCGGGCGTACGACGACCAATGGGCATTATTGTGCTACGCTGCTTGTGTCTGATTCTGTTCGTATCCTCCACCCACCGTCGGATTTGTTAGCGCGAACGCGCAGGGGGTCGATAATTTTTCTTTGAAATTAATGTACTGATAATTTATTCTCATGTGAGGGGCATTAGTCTACCATGGTGATCGTCAGTGATGAGAGGCAGTCCATTCCAATATGAGTACCATGACATAAAATGTCTTAACAAAAGATATATTATTAACTGAATGCGAATTTCAGGTCTGGATGTACTCTGTAGGAGCCTCACATTAGTGAGTGACAGCAACTAATCTGGAAAGGATGAAACGTTCTAATGAGCAATACTTGTTGGAATGTCATTTATCGTCTCTATTACATTTTACAGTCCACAGTGTTATATATATACTGTCTTGGATGCCAGTGTTCACCCCCCGAACACT
>SDVV010020387.1:0-13331 GCA_016164225.1 Gammarus roeselii
ATATATTTGTTCGATCAGAGTACGTTACGTAGTTTAATGGCGTATATTATTGTGCCATCGTTATTTTCCTATTGATTATGGGGTGGAAATACGAAATAATTGGAGTGGTGACGGTACCTCCATGTTGTGAAAGCACCGCTCCTAGCTTGTATACAGCAACGTAAGTTTTGTACAGCAACGTAGGTTGTGCACATGCCACGTAGGTTGTGTACAGCAACGTGGGTTGTATGCAGCAACGTAGGTTGCATACAGCAACATTGGTTTTGTACAGCAACGTATGATGTATACAGCAACGTATGATGTATACAGCAACGTCAGTTGTGTACAGCAACGTAGGTGGTCTCCAGCAACGTAGGTTGCGTACAGCAACGTAGGTAGTATACATCAACGAAGGTTGGATACCGCCACGTAGGTTGTGTATAGCAACATAGGTTGTGTGCAACTTTTTGAACGGACCACGTGTTCATGGACACTTCTCGGAGGCCGCAATTGTATTGGCCAACAACTTTAAATGACACAAGAAGCCACTTATTTGCGTGGAGACATCACAACCAAATCCGAGTCAAATACATGGCTCGCAATCATTGGGCTGAACTCCAAGACTTTCCCGCTTTATAAATATTTCTTGAATGAAGTATAGTTCAAGCAGGTATAAAATTCTATTCTACAAAATAAGCAGACAAAAATGACAATGGTGGGAGGCGTTGAATGTTTTCCTTTGATATTTTTATCCCCCCTTATTTATTATTTTTGCGCCGGGTTCGGAAGGATGCCTTTAATTGCCGGACTGTAATTTCAGTTCACCTTTTCCACGTTATATTTGCATAGCTTTCACAAATAAATTAATTTAGCCTGCGAGCTTTTTTGTTCAGTTCTACCTTAGATTGTGACTGATAAGCTGTCGCTCGTGAGGTCACAACACAAGCCTGGGAAGCCCTAGCGCAAGCCTGCAGAACTACTTCAGGGTAAGGGAGGTGATTGAAAGCCCTGCTAGTATCTTCATGCGTCAGTGTAGAGGATACTGGCAACTATGAGGAGGAGATTAAAAGCCCTGCTTGTATCTTCCTGCTCCGCTATTCGTTCTACTTTTGACTATTAAAAAGTATTACTTTATTATTTAATTTTACCCTTTTTCAATAACAGGAACACACGCGAGGGTAAAAATTGTAAGTTTGCGTGACAGTTTTGGCTCACTAAATATTATTTATTAATAATGAAAAACAAAATACGGAATGCAATATCCATTTCTCCAATAATTAGTTACATATAAGCCTCCATTGAGTTCCTCAGGATGTGGTCTACTAATTCATCCACGATCATCTTAGGAGAAAACATTGCCTCTCATTAAACACCATGTGACAAATGCCTTCCTGTTTCAAAAGTCACAGTGGGCAACATGTTTGGTAGCACAAATTGCATAAACTTTTTTTTTAAATCGAACAAGTATCCGCCTTCTGATTGACATGCTCCAAGAGTAGCAGCCCATACATGTTGTCCTGTACGCTACTGTTGTACTGCACTATACTGTTGTCATGTACGCCACTGTTGTTCTGTACGCTACTATTGTACTGTACGCTACTGTTCTACTCTATGCATCTGCTTTACTGTAAGGTACTGTTGTACTGTAAGCTACTGTAGTACTGTACGCTACTGTTGTACTGTACGCTACTGTTGTACTGTACGCTAATGTTGCACTGTACGCTACTGTTGTATTGTATGCTACTGTTGTACTCTACGCTACTGTTGTAGTGTACGCTACTGTTGTACAGTACGCTAATGGTGTACTGTATGCTACTGTTGTACTCTACGCTACTGTTGTACTCTACGCTACTGTTGTACTCTACGCTAAAGTTGTACTGTACGCTAATGTTGTACTGTACGCTACTGTTGTACTGTACGCTACTGTTGTACTGTACGCTACTGTTGTACTGTAAGCTAATGTTGTACTGTACGCTACTGTTGTACTCTACGCTACTGTTGTACTGTACACTACTGTTGTACTCTACGTTACTGTTGTACTGTACGCTACTGTTGTACTGTACGCTACTGTTGTACTGTACGCTACTGTTGTACTGTACGCTGATGTTGTACTGTACGCCAATGTTGTATTGTACGTTACTGTTGTACTCTACGCTACTGTTGTACTGTACGCTACTGTTGTACTCTACACTACTGTTGTACTCTACGCTACTGTTGTACTCTACGCTACTGTTGTACTGTACGCTACTGTTGTACTGTACGCTACTGTTGTACTCTACGCTACTGTTGTACTGTACGCTACTGTTGTACTCTACGCTACTGTTGTACTGTACGCTACTGTTGTACTGTACGCTACTGTTGTACTGTACGCTACTGTTGTGCTGAACGCTACTGTTGTACTGTACGCTACTGTTGTGCTGAACGCTACGGTTGTACTGTACGCTACTGTTGTACTGTACGCTACTGTTGTGCTGTACGCTAATGTTGTACTGTACGCTACTGTTAAACTGAACGCTACTGTTGTACTGTACGCTACTGTTGTACTGTACGCTACTGTTGTACTGTACGCTACTGTTGTACTGTACGCTACTGTTGTACTGTACACTACTGTTGTGCTGAACGCTACTGTTTTACTGTACGCTACTGTTGTACTCTACGCAACTGTTGTACTGTACGCTACTGATGTACTGTACGCTACTGTTGAACTGTACGCTACTGTTGTGCTCAACTCTACTGTTGTACTATACGCTACAGTTGTGCTGAACGCTACTGTTGTACTGTACGCTACTGTTGTTCGGTACGCTACTGTTGTACTGTACGCTAATGTTGTACTGTACGCTCCTGTTGTACTGTACGCTACTGTTGTACTGTGCGCTACTGTTGTACTGTACGCTACTGTTGTACTGTACGCTACTGTTGTACTCTACGCTACTGTAGTACTGAACGCTACTCTTGTACTCTACGCTACTGTTGTTCTGTACGCTACTGTTGTACTGTACGCTAATGTTGTACTGTACGCTACTGTTGAACTGAACGCTACTGTTGTACTGTACGCTAATGTTGTACTGTACGTTACTGTTGTACTCTACGCTACTGTTGTACTGTACGCTACTGTTGTACTGTACGTTACTGTTGTACTGTACGCTACTGTTGTACTCTACGCTACTGTTGTACTGTACGCTACTGTTGTACTGTACGCTACTGTTGTGCTGAACGCTACTGTTGTACTCTACGCTACTGTTGTATTATACGCTACTGTTGTACTCTACGCTACTGTTGTACTGTACGCTACTGTTGTGCTGAACGCTACTGTTGTACTGTACGCTACTGTTGTACTGCACGCTACTGTTGTACTGGACGCTATTGTTGTACTGTACGCTACTGTTGTGCTGTACGCTACTGTTGTGATGAACGCTACTGTTGTACTGTACGCTACTGTTGTACTGTACGCTATTGCTATACTCATATGTAATGCCAGAATGGAACGTTGATGAATTTTTTCGTCGTGATTCGATATGGCATTCGGAGATTTGCTAGAATGTATTTGAAATAGTTTTTTTCTTTCATTGTCATCAGCTTCCAGAATGCATAGTATGTGGCTGCTTCCCACGAGCAATCTGAAACAAGAATAATATCCAGTGAACTGCTCATATGCGGTACCGAATCCCTAGTTCTATACTGACGCATAAATAATTGGAGTATATAAAGAATTCAATTCAAAACCTAAAAAGTTAATGTTTTTATTCATGTATAATTGTATAGCATTTCACAAATGTTCACTGGCATTTGATACTAATTGCCAACATATTAGCACACAAATGGTTGTTATCAAATAATCATCAGCAATTATACTTTCTGTAGGATAACATTGAATTATATATTAACAATTTTTTTAGAATTTACACAACATGGCGAGGTGCATTCATTTCTGCACGATCATGAGACTTTTCAATGTGAGGGATCCACTTTACTCATTACGATTATCATCGGAGAATTCATGATGCTTATACATTATTTCCGGCAGCTGCATTAATACATGCGATTTGTCGTGAATGTTCTTAATTGGGTATCATTACGCTCGTATAGTTGCAACATATGTGAATAATTATTTGCTGAATAACGCTGTCATAGAGATACAGACACTAGGCCGCATCCCCCAGAAAGGTGGGTGGCCAACGGCAGGGCGAAACTCACACCCTCATCCGCTCACACTCACACAACTTAGCTCTTTTGTGCTGAAGTGACCGGCCGGTAAGCCCCGCAACACAAACTCTGAGTCACGAGTGCGGTCCGAGGATCCGTTGTCAGCAGCAGGCCCGATAGGTATCACTGGTTTACCCCCGTCGCGTCATGATGGCCGGGCCCCCTCCACTCACGACCCTACAGACAACGTGATGCCAAGGGCGGGGAAGCATATCAGAGCAGCGTCAAAATCAACCATTCACAACCCTTCTCCACTCACGCCTGTTCATTGCACGCGCTCTCGCTACTTCCACATTCGTGTCTCACCTTCCTAACGCCTGCTTTACACCATCCATCCACCCAAACTTCGATCTACCTCTAGGCTTGCGACCACTCGTCGTCGCCTTCATCACCCTTCTTACCAATGTCCCTTCATCCATCCTCTCCATGTGCCCGAACCATCTCAGAACACGCGAATCCACTCTGTCTTCCAACATCTTCACCATCCCCGTTCTGATTCGAACCACGTCGTTGGTGATCCGGTCTCTCAGCGTTACTCCAGCCATGCTCCTAAAATATTTCATCTCGAAAACATTCAACCTTCTTCTCTCCCCTGCTCTCACCCTCCAAGTCTCAGCTCCGTTGAGCACAGTTGAGACAACAACACCCTCATACAGCCCTCTCGTTGCTTCCATCCCCAACGTCCTACAGCTCATTGCGCTCTTCGGTGCACCCAACACTTTACAGCCTCCTTCACTCGAGCCTTCACTCCAGTTTCTATTCGTTCAGTTATCTCCACATGGGAGCTCAGATACTTAAAAACTGAACCTCCTCCATGAGCTTTTTATTTAGGGTGACACTAATTTTGCTCGCATCGACAGTCCTCGAGCATCTCATTACTTTACTTTCATCCACGTTCACTCGAAGCTTTCTCCTCTCACACACTCTACCAAACTCAGACACTAGCCTACATAGCTTCTCCTCTGAATCCGAAACCAGGGCTGTATCATCCGCAAAATTGAACTGGCTCAACTGCCAACTCCACCCATTCGCTTCCAACAGTTCCAAGCCATGACCCAGCACACTCGCGTTCACTTCCCTGACCTCTCCATCCATATAGAGATTGAGCAGCCAGGGAGACATCACGCAGCCTTGTTTCAGTCC
Organism: Gammarus roeselii; assembly: GCA_016164225.1. Taxonomy (NCBI): domain Eukaryota; kingdom Metazoa; phylum Arthropoda; class Malacostraca; order Amphipoda; family Gammaridae; genus Gammarus; species Gammarus roeselii. Next base: position 5,326 of record SDVV010020387.1, read on the forward strand.
CACTTTCACTGTGAACCAATCACTCACCTCGCTTCCCACTCTGACACATGCTCGCCTGCCAACATAGAAACTTTGCACCGCTTTCAACAGTTTTCCGTCCACTCCATACAAACGCAACACCCTCCACAGCGCTTCCATGTCAATCCTATCGTATGCCTTATCCAGATCCACGACGGCCCAGAACACATCTTTTCCCTCCGCAAGTTACTTCTCACAGACCTGTCTTACTGCAAAAAATCTGATGGGCACACCCTCAGCCATTCCCATAGGCACACTGTTCCTCTCCAATTGCGCAGTTCGTACAGTCTCTAATCCTTTTGATCAGCACTCCCCCGTACAACTTAACAACCAGCAGACTGATACCTCTCGAGTTGCAGCATTCATTTATATCTCCTGTGCCCTTATACGGCGGAACAATGCAGGCACTGCGTCATTCAATCGGTACCACGTCTGCCATAAAACACAAGTTCAGTAACCTCACCAACCATTCGACAATCGTTACTCCATCTTTCTTCAGGCACTCGTTCGCACCGCCATCCAAACAAATGGCTTTCTATACTTTCATCACCTCCACCGCTTCCTGCACCTCTTCCCTGTTAATGTTCGCCACAAGTCTTCCTCCAAAAACTGGTATCCGAGCACCACCACCCACAGCTACAATGTCAGCCTCTCTGTCATCCTCGACGCTCAACAACTCATCGAAATACTCGGCCCATCTGTACCGTACATCACCACTTCCCAACAACAAGGGGCCGTTTTCATCTTTCACCACTTCCTCCTTACCGGTCTCTCTCTTTCATACCCTCTTCACCTCTTTCCATTTTTTTTTATTCGTCTCAAAATTCTGGAACAACCGTCTGCTTCACATGGCATCAGCGTTCCTTCTGGCTCTCCTGACCACCCGCTTCACCTCGTTTCTCCTCTCTTCATAATTTTCATACGCCACCACCGACTTCACCTGCAATCACTCCTCAAACGCTCCTCTTTTCCGTGCACTCCTCTCGCTGCCAAGTCCGTAAGCACTCACAAATGCCCAACTTTCTACGTCTAACTAAACTTTCACCCACATCAATCTTGATGACACCTCCTTAGTCGATCTATTCAATATATTTCCGGCAAAAGAATTCTATGGAACGATATTAAAAGTCGGCCTCTAGTCCATCAAATCTAGATTGCGTTACCTCTATTGGAAATTCGTCGGCTTTGAAAGAGGAACGTTGATAATCCATACAAAGTCAATGCCTGAAAACTAGAAAATTATGCAAATTTCAGTTGATGGGCGAAGTCAAATCATGATCCTCCTGAGATGATGCGCAGTTACACTTCAAGTGCACACTTAAAGGCATAAATCATAGACCAGGGTCCGGATGCTAATTCACGATCCGCATTTGGAGAATCTCTTCGCCTCACATCATAAAATATTCAAGACCCGTCCGTCCCACTCGTGCAACTTTACGCCCCGCGCCGGACTTGCTTCAGAGCATCATTTTATACTATTACGAGAGGGACGAATACAACAGTGCATGGTGTAAGCTGAAGAATAACTGAAAGTAGCGACTATAGGACGGCTAAGCTCGTTGGATGCATTTGTATTAAAACAATATAACACTTTTTTTACAATAAATGTCTGAAAAACGATTAGGTTTCCCAAGAAATCTGCAAAATCAGTACCAAAGAATTTACTTAGTCGGGTTTGTTCATGAATGAGTTCCTTAGTCTTATTCGTTCTATGTATACTTATGCGCATGTTTCGAAATTAGATTTCAATCCAACAAATGGGACGTCAAATGTGAGCTTTCAATGTACCGTTGTGCATGATAAAATATATTTTATTCACCTGTCGTACATTTTGTTGGGGTACGCACTATGGTGCAGAAGCAGAGGCGGCCAGGGTGCCAAAGAGAAAGGACAGAACAGTATTGGCCCCTCTTCAACCTCCTCTATTAATGCTCTTAATTTTCTACCAAACACATAATCATCAAGCTCGCTAATAAAGGATGTGATGAAAAGAATATAACAGCAAACTTTTCTGTGGAAGACTTGAATATTAGGTTACGGTTTGACCCTTCTAGCACAAGCAAACAACGTGCAGTGTCAATATGCTCTCTGTATGCTGTTCAATGCTTTGATAAGCCATGGGAGTAATTTTGTAATTCAGGCAATAATAGATCATGGCAAAAGTGGGAATGCGCAGCACATTGAGCCGTGGTAAGCCTATCATATCCATTGAACTAATACCCCAATCCCGTGAGATGTGAACATTAGCCCAAGCCAGCGTCTGTACTCCTCCTACATTTAACTCGCCATTAATCAGCTACGGTGGCAAGTCACGAATGGAAATAAGGCAGTTATAAATCTTGGCAGATGGCGACCGGCTGATGGGAGCAGTGCAATATATATATGTCGATCAGACGCTGGTGAGACAGAGTGTATGTTGAGCATCGCCTTGGAACGTTCATGGGGTAGGCATATGGGAGAGACTAAAGTGATGATGTCAGTTATGAATACGATAGAAGACGTGAAATTTTAATTGTATTTTACAATGAAATCAACCGATGAAATTCTTTGTATACAGAGTACATTCACCGGTAAATCTGCGTTGATATTTAGTATAAGGTTAATATTAATCAACACCAAATTTCGTGACGATTACCTACGTAACTCCATTTCAAACCAAAATGATATTGCCGTATGTAGCGGTAGGTAGTTGATTAACGGTAGTTCCTAACAGAGGAACAAAAAAAAATATCGAGTGGGGAAATAATTTAAATGTGTATTGCCGCTACGGTAAGTTTTCTTAACTTACCTATTCAATTAATGCGTACTATTGAATTGCTGCCACATGTAAAAAACTATTAATTGAAAATTCAGTGAATGTGTAAGAATGAACATGTTTTTTTTTATCTAGTTCGTACAATTTCAGAACGGTCTGTTCACTACAGAGGGTTCTTAGCACCTTTGTTGCCATGAACCGCCGTTTATGGTGTCGCCCTGGTCATAACCCAATGACGGACGAAGGTACCGTAAACATGATAAGTCATTGTAATCGTGACGGCACATTAAATCGATTAAACAACCAAGCAGCATAATGACACGACACACCCAGGACACGACACGCCCTGGTGTTGTCAGGACACGACACGCTCGTTTTATTAGGACATGACACGCTCGTGTTGTTAGGATACGACACTCTTGTGGTAACAATGCGACACGCTTGTGGTGTCACGAGACAACATAAGACTAGTCTGTCTAGACAGCAGTCAATTAGGAAGAGCTAAACATTGATTTAAAACAAGCTGCATGGTGTTCGGTGTAGGCATTGTTTGTGTCGTGATAGCAACCGCACGCCTGGAGATCATAACACAATAATTTGAAATGTACAATAGACCACTACCTCTCTCCTCCCTTGCTCTCTCACACCTCCCTTACTCTCCCTCTCTCTCCTCCTCTACTTTATAATTTATGAAATGTGTCGGCGGGACCATACTCTTTCACTCCTTTCTTACTCTCTCCATCTCTCCTCCCCTACTTTATCACTTATGAAATGTGTCGGCAGGACAATACTCTCTCGCTCCTACCTTACTCTCTCCCTCTTTACTCCCTTATTCTCTCACTCTGAAGAATATGGAATTAAACTGAATAATATTCGTTCATAAGTCGAGCGTAATGTTGCAAAATCTTTAGTAATTCTTGAGCTTATATTCATATCTCGTGAGACTGATCCATAAAGACCTCCCTGCAGAGGATTGACGGTCATCAAATGATCAGGACTATTCACACGAACTGTCTTTATTGATATAACTTGACCAAGTCATGATCCTAGACCATGGCTTTGCATTGAATGATGGCTAATTTTAGACATTAGTTGGGTGATTAACGTCATGTGAAAGATCCATGCAAGTCACTAAAACAGGAGGTAATGTTAGGAAACACTAAAAAATACTACTAAAATTTTACGTAAACTCTCACAGATTCACACTGAACCTTTTTTCGCCGTTTGGTCCTTTCATCAACTTCTTTCTTGCTAGCAATCGACACAGTTCACGCACCTCAGTCTAATGATGTGTTTCTGGAGTCATATTCGGTGTTATATCACATGAGTTGGCATTGGCCGTTGCTTCTACTCTCACTTTATTCAGGGATTGTTGAACTACGCTTGTCGGCATTGCTAACTTTCCAAGTAATTCTTGTAGTGAATCTCGTCAATCTGGTAGACCAGAGTCAACAAGTCACAACGTTTCGCTCCCATCATGACCTCATGTTAACATAGTTTTTTATTAAAGTGAAAATTATTATGTGGTAATTCCTGGTGTGATAGTGGTCTGCTGACTACTCCTTTATCGGCGAATTGGTAGTCTAAGAATTTTTTACGAACAGTTTTTTTAATTTCCACGACAACAATTCTTCAGTCAATTATTAAGAACATATTGGACATATTAACTGGTCATCTTGAACAACATATTAGAATAAAAAGTGGAAGAATATTCTATATCGCGGATTTTTTTTAATATACTGCTCTAGCAAGAACAGGATACAACAAACCCGTTAACAAAATTTATTGCAGCATCTTTCCGACAGCTGTCAGGAAGTTGCATTAATATATTTATAAAAAAAAAACATTGCAGCAGGCCGAATGCTATCCTCAATGTAATAATGCTCAGACAAAGTATTTATTATGAAAACTTGTAATGCAGCAGTCAGGAAGCTTCTCTGAATGGTCAATCAAGTTGTGTTCCATCAGATTATTTATTAAATTGCCGAGCAACTCACTGCAGTTGGCGAAGGAACTCCGTTCTGCCGCCACAGCTGACTTCATTGATGTCCCCTCCCCCTTCAACCAACGCAGAAATCTGAGCAAGTGGCCACGGATTTTATCGTGCTCGGGGTGATCCATCTTATGATGCGAGAGGAGCAATATTGCACTCACAGGAAACAAGAATGCCATACAATTGCTGTAAATGGTTTTCAAAGTGGCCTTATTGAGTTACCGACACCGGAGAGGTAAACCTGCTATTCGTTATCTTTGGAATAGAGACCACTTGTGTAGAATGAAATTGAAACAATAAATTGCCCAGACATCACAAGTTATCCCCGTATCAAATTGATCGCTGAACATGAAACGTTATTTGAGGAATGACAACTACAACTCTGATTATATGGGCAGGTTCCCATAAGTAACCTCTTCCTCCCACTAAATTCGTTCAATCGATGGTTAACGATAGTATGAAATTATTGTAATTTATCTCCCAATCTTGTTATTCAAAACTTGTATTGCAATGCGAAGTGATTTCATAGTATAAATGCTACTTAAATTAAAAAATAATTCTATATATTTGAACGTGAATAGATGTATATTTTTAATTAAATTGGAATTCACTTCATGTATCCAAATTTCCCTTAGACTGTCGAAATGAATATTTTCGATTTACTGTAATGACTCCATGATTCGAAACTTTGATAATTCCCTCACACGGCATGTATTCGAACACACATGTTTCTTAACAATTGCTTGGGGTAAGAAATTATTCCAAACACTGTTTCAGGGGAGACGAATGCGTCCTCTGGCCTACTTCGGCCCAAACTCGAGTCATGGAGTTGCCAAGGCGGATTTCGTCGATTGTCCAAAGAAGCTTATTCGGGCGAAACTCATAAAGACTTGCAGGAAAAAAACGCTCCACGTCACCTCAAACAAAACCCTTTCAAGGAAATGAAGCTAGAGTAAGGAGGGAGGAGGGGGGGGGGTAGTGAAGGGCAAGACTGAATGGGGTCAGACCCTCAGACGGCAGTGGATGAGTATGGGCGGCCATTGAGCTCAACCACCTCCACATATGGCTGTCAAACGAAAGGATATCATTCAAGTTAATCTGATACATACTCAATTTTGAGTCATAATAACTTTTCTATTTATGATCGGCGGTTGTGAGTATGGCGGCGCCAGTCTGACAAGAGGAGGCTGATGAGTGTTCATCGGTGCACGGTGCTGGTCTGGGATTAATAAAAGTTAAAATATATTATGGTGAAAGTTTTGCCAATTAACATTTTATTGTTAGCTTATTCTATGATGTAGATATAAATAATGACCGAATAAAAAAATAGGTTCACGTGCTTTTAGATCGAACAACATTCGTTTTATCCATAGAACTGGTCGGCACCAAACAGCTTATCAGTCAGGCATCAAGCCGGCCATTGATATGCTGCCGAACAGTGACTGTATGAGACAAAGAGAGTTCCGCCATACGTACTAAAAAAGGCATTGCATGGATGTCTCAGGAGAGACCAGACGGCAGATTGCTTCACGAACTAAGATATACGTTATATACGTCAAGGGGGTTCAGCCAATAACAAGCTCCATCAAACTGTTGACTTAAGTTCTCACTTTGTGTCGTCTAAGGTCCAATAAAGAAGGGCGGCTTGGAGGAGTGTTTCAACTGAACGTTCGTCCTGGTGTAGTACACTCACAATTGGAATTCAAATCCACCGTTGAATTTCTCTTGCATGAGTGACGCCGAACTGCTGAAAGATTCGATAAATTTGAATTCTTATCATAATCAGCATTGTCCCCATTGACATATTTCCATGTATACATCGCCATTACCAACTGTAAAACTCTGGCCAATTGGTGCTCCCAAATTGAGAAAATGTACCTACAAATGTTAATCGCACATATACGCACTAATGGAAACTACTATTAGTGTACTTAATTTTTGCTTACCAATATTATCGACTAAATTCACGACTGATTGATGATATTCCCGTATTGAGCGTTAAATAAATAATGAAAATAATAATCTATTATCACTGATAAAATGTTGGCATTATCTCAATTGACGTCATGTAATTTAATGAATTAACAACTGCTGATATTTGTTTACATTATACAAGAATCTCGACTGTGAAGCTATTTATTGCAATTAAAATCTTTCAAGCAATTTTAACTATTATGTTCATAGTATTTTATTCTGTGTTCTTGGTTTATATTAAGCGAACATGTCTTCTCAAATTGAACCCCATTTTCCACACCTGATCTCATCCACTTTAGGCCGCCATTCTCACAAGCGCCGGCTGATTCGAGTTGAACCCATGGGATGATGGCCTCTTAAAGGTGACGCAGCACAAGTTAGCGTCACAAAAGAGGATCTGCCCACGAACCCGATCCTAAGGACCGACGCGTGCTCGTGAAATCTGAACATTAGAGAGGCAACTGTGCTAGAGCTGGACTCTGCTGGCTGTCTCGTCTCTAGGACCCAGCAAGCCATCGTGATGGGTTGCACGGCAAATTAAACAGCCGTGGATGCAGAGGCAAGAGTGTTTTTTTTCGTTGAATTTTAAACCTGCAGTCGTGAAATGAGTAACTTGCGATTGTGTCAAAAGTGTTACTTGGGAATAATGCTGGGCAAAATTTTGCATATTGAATTGAATGGATGATGTGTGGGGTAACTTGAGTGATTGGGCAGCATGGGGCACTGGCTTGGTGTTAGAAATCAACTGAAAGAAGGTGGTTTCATATACGCTATAGGAATGTGCTCAATGAAACTACCGTGATAGGGAAGGGATCCGTTTGAGTCGAGTGTGAATGAAGTGGGATAACCCATGAGATATTGGAATAATTGGCAAATTCTATTGAATCAATAAGTTTGATGCTGCCCTGAAGATCATCCCGGTATTTAGATGATCCCGTACGTGACGGGCTTCATGGGAGCGTAGGAAAGGGCTGGTTCATATGATACAACAAGTGTAAACTAATAAAGCTGTTGGTTTCAGTAACAGAAAATTGCCTTCAGCTCACTAACGGCCGAAGATCCCGACTTGCTTGCATATTATTATTATCTCACATACGGGTTAAATATATGCGAGAGTTTTGGGAGGGTGCACAATATCACGTTAATTTCGTAACGTCTGGCAATCGGCATCATTTTATTAAATGAAGCCACTCTGAGTACACCTGACTCAGGCTAGGTTTACTCAGGCTATATATATTTATATATATAAAAATATTTAAATATATA
>SDVV010020388.1:0-13331 GCA_016164225.1 Gammarus roeselii
TATATATACATATAGGTTACCTTTGGTATTTTTTTTCGCATTTCAATGCTAGGCATACTGTACTGCAATTCGTTGCATGCCATGTTGCATATGTGCAATTTCATTGCCAGTCCTCTGAGTGTTTAGGGATAATGATAACATACATTGTATATGACAATTTTTTATTTATTATAAATCTAACAGTTACATACTAATTCACATGCAGTATTAAAGGTTGAAACCCCACCCATGTCCTTCTTGCACGAATGTTGATTTCTGGACACGTTTACGACGAGTTTTTCAACCTTGCTAACGACTTGGTCCGATTACTGTTGATCAATTAACACGTGGTATTGATTTCATTAGTTCAATGTCATTTTCTGCGATTTTATTATTTATATCTATGATATTCGCAGTGGTTTTCTTTTCGTTTGATATATATATGTATGCTGTTATATTATGACCGAATGCCTCATTGCACGTGATTTGTTCATATATGTATGGGCTTATTTTTAGATCGATCAACTAGAAAATTATTAGCAATGATATAAGTCACTAAGACGCGTTATGTCGTTAAAACGCCTTTGAGATCCTGTCGACGAAACAGCCCTGGGGGGCAATATGACTGCGAAACAGCCCTGGGTGTTGGTGTCAGTCTTGGGTGAGTGAGCGGAGCTCTGACGATGCCCCGCCCGCCTATTCCGCCAGGCTAATGAGTGAGCGGAGCTCTGACGATGCCCTGTTTCAGACACCCCTCACCAGTCAATGAGATGACAACCTTGGACGATGCCCCGCCCCACCCTTCCCCCCACTACCCAATGAGAGCAACCTCGGACGGTACTCGCGCTCCGATCACGGTAGCGCGGCACTGCCTTCTGTGTCGTTGCTTGAATTGGACCTGCGCCTGATCATCCCCCAAAAGTGCAACATTTAAAGTGAACTAATATATATATTTTATTTTAGTATCAGTGTTATGAAACGTGGTTTTACAGATGATTATCGGTTGTGTCATGGATATTTAGAGTGTTTCCATGCTAGGGGACCCTATTTATTCCCTATTCTCATGTGTTATTTTGTCACTCATGCACATGACTGCAGTGTTGGGCTGCTCATGAGGCCTTTTCTCATGGTCGCGAAGAGGTTCTACCTCCCGCTAGTGGTCCGAGTGGCATACATGTTTCACCCTTCCATATTCGAACATGTTGAGCGTACACACCTATACTGTTCTGTGTTTTTTTTTATACAGTGAATGTTTAACAGTGTTTACGTGTGTCATGTCGGTGTTACGAAGCCGTGTGTTATTTTATATACTGTCCCAGAATTTGTCTATCGCGTCCTCCTCCTCCTCTTCAATTTTCAATAGTCTAATTTTGTGAAATGCTTCAGGCATTTTATCCAGAAACGTTTGAATGACGTCATTGATATCTTTGCTTATCACAGTCTTATTCACTAATAAACTTTTAAGGAAATCGAGAACTTGAATACGACTTTGGACATTAGGATGGCTAACAAACCCGTTCGGTTCAAATTTAAGTGCTGTGTTGGTTTTAAGATTGTGAAGCAAACCTGGGGAGAGTGATTTAGCCACTGGGGGCAATGAGGCCGAATATAGTGCTGCAACATCGCCATTTTTTTTTTCTTTGTTTAATCGGTTTCGGTGTGAGGTCTGTAGTGATACTACTGCGATAAAAACCTTGGAATATTTACTGCTATGTTCTGCTATTTCTGGCCCTGTTGTGACAGATATGGGTGTAGCGCTACCGCCAATATGATTTGTTGTAAACTTATCCATCTTGGACTTTGGAACTAGGTAGTAAGCCGATTCATCCATGAATTATGTTTGTTAAGAAACTCACTGCAGTGTGTACCAGTAAAATTAACAGAAACCCTCCATGCACGGCTGCTAATGTTTTCATTTTGTACCCGGATTATTTACCCTCGAAAGATTTACCCGTGACTTGATTAGCTTGTCACAGACTATTTTTCCGCTCAGTATGTTTGTAAATATTTCGCATATGATTTTAACTTCTTTATCAGTTAATAGTTTGATGAGTTGACTACGTTCGGATGATTTTATCTGATATAATTTATCATAAAAATTCAATTTCCGTTCCAAAGTACGTCTATCACACATCACGACACGATGTTTCCTTCAATAATACACGTAGGTTTGCTGTCTGGATAATCCGTGTAAGTCACGTAGATTGGATTTCTACCTCGCGTAATTCGCTCATCATGACCTTTATGGCATAAATATCAGGTCTGTCACACTAAACTGGTTCCTGCCTGTAGGCAAAACCTTTGACATGTTCATCAGAATAGAGCGGTGTTATTTCATAGGTCGGAGGGTAATGTTTTTTATTAATACGTGAAACACGAGACACTTCCTTTCGTGAACTTTGGTTCGTGTCCTTTCCTGAATGTCTTGAGACTGGGGTCACAGCACTGTAAGCGTACGTACGCTCCTACCTTTAGTTATGCACTGGGCACTTTAATTCTTTTCCGTCGTATTTTATACACTTTGAACAACAGTGCCTAAATTTCTCTAGGGTCGGTCAACAAATAAACGTCAAAGGGGACCCGGCCCATTAATGATGAATGTGGCGTCATATTGTACGTGTTCACAATTGTTTGCAAGTCATCTATATAGCGTTCCGTCGTTTTAACATGCATATACATACCCAACTTCAGTTTATAGTCCAAATTACCCGTTCAACAGCCGATGCTTTGCGGCCTTGTTATGGATGTAATGAATGGATATGTTCTTACTGGTCAAATAAGTTTTAAAGCTTTTGTTCATAAACTCTCTTCCCTGATCTGAACATATCCGAGTTTTTGACCATACTAGCTCGTTGAATATAGCATCAAATGCTGCAATCATATTTTTAAATGTAATAGCTTTCAAGGGTTGTACACACAGATATTTGCTGTATATATCAATAGCAATCAATGAAAATCTAATTCCGTCATTTTTACACGCATAATCTTTCATATAGTCAACATCTGCACAGAAAATCGATCCAGGACGAGCAGCTGTGAACATGCGTCTGCTAAATTTCCAGGGAGCTTGTTTAAATCGTGTAAGAGTCTCTGACCCTTGTAGACATTTTTCAACATTGCGCCTTGTTGTAGACGAACAAATATTAGTAAAACTGTTATGTACGGCCTTTGCGTTAGAGTATGATCCAACAGCCTCTGGATTGTAGTAGACTCTCTCCATTCTAATGCAATACTAATCTTAAATCTGGCATACAGTATATTTTATAGAGGCAACACTTGTTCAAATTCATGTCCTGCAATTTGTGCTCTGATCAAGAGTTTCGAATCACTTGGGTGTGTGAAATCAACCAAGATGTGGCCACATGGTTTTTGTTCCACATGCATCTTGTATACGGAGATAAACGATTTAATCTGATCTTTTGCAAGGTATGTTTTGCCAAAGTAACGCACTTGATTTATATCGCGCATACGTAGGATAAGAAAGTGTGTGGTATTCAAAGAAATAGTACGGTGGAACGGATTTGAGTAAAAAATCGATTGGTTTAAATATATCACACTGATATTTGCTTGACGGCCCCTACAAAATACATTTGCAATAATACGTAGAGACTCTGATTCTAACATGAAATCGTCATACACTACAAGGAGTTTACATTTCGCTTGTTTGGATAATGGATCGAATGCGAGTTGTCCTTTATGAATTTTAATCTCTGCGTGTTTCCTTACAGGAAAGTGCTCTGGCCCCGAAACGACCACCTCATCGGAGCTTTCAATGTGTTTAGTGATTATTTTTTCAACAAGGACACTCTTCCCACTAGATTAGAACCCGCTCACAAACAATCGTGCGGGCTTGTTAAAAATATTGATATTCTGATAACTAAGAGTCTCCATCTTACCCAACAGGAGATGCACGACTAACTATTTTTCAATGAACCTTTAATTTATGTATACTTTCTCTTCTCTGCAGATGTATTTCATCAAGGATGTGCTGAAATCAAGGACCCGTTCGGCGTCACCAGGTAATCATCAGCGTGGGCTATTTACATCTCTGAAGTTAGATCGGTCATACCAACATCTTTGACATCAACTAATGTGGATTTCGTATGTTTCTTCCAGCAATCGATTTCCTGTGCGTTAATTCATTACGATTTTTATTTAGCAGATCGTGGTAACAACTCGATCGGGGTAGGCCAGATCAACCCGGAACTACAGGGATGATAAGGTATGTTTAACAAAAATGTGCACATATTTATGGATCAAACTATTCCACGATAGAGCAAAAACAGTGTTATATATTTTTCTAAATATTCTCGTTTACGTGCAGACCGACGCAGTACCCTCCAGCAAATCACCCGTATCAGAGCTATCCACTGGCTAGCCATTGCCCAAACTATCACGGCAATCCTAGGTACGGTAGCCCAAACTATCAGCGTAAGCCACTGCCTGTACATCACTACCAGCAACGGACGCAGCCTCAAGCATGGCAACCTCGACAACCGTGACAGAGACCACCGTAGAAGACACATGCTTGGCACTACCCGCAACAGACTACAGAAACTGACTTATACAAAGACGGACATGATGCATTACAAAGGTTAGTGTAAACAAAATATTTTTGTATGATTTTTATTTAATAAATTTTTGCATTTTTATTAATAGTGTTAACGTCTTCCTTCAGGAACATCTTCACCATAGGCTGAGAAGGCGTTATAGAATGATCTGTCTGGTATATCCATCGTTAGGGGCTTGTCTTCCGAGATTTGCTCAAGTGACTGAGATGTACTAAGCTCCAGCATCGTAACCGCATGACTGAGGAAGCTAACTATAAAGTCAGGACATAGTATAATTCTAGGCTTGTGCAGTTTGATTTATTGTTTAAGAACACAAGCGATATTTCTTTCGCGTTGCACTCCAGCTCCACACTCAACGAGTGCTGTCATATTAAACCAGACACTTGTACTTTCATCTTCAAAATGTTCAAGATAACTTTTAATGTTATTAGTATCTTTGACACAAAATTGCCAGCTTCAATGAATGCAAACCTCTGGAGATTCCAGTTATAGGTCACTGCAAGATTTCCTACTCTTATCAACTACATTTTTCGGTTTTGTTCATCAATTTTGAGTAGGAGGATGTTTACTCGACGAGGAGCTGATGATGTATGTGTCCACTGTCTCACTTATGCCACTTTTATGTGACCCCACCGCTGAAGGCTGGCATACAAGTTACAAAACGTTTATCGGTTTAGTTTGGTTTTGGTTTTGATTTCGTTTTGATTTAATTATGTTGTCGTACATCTGGCAGCGTATGACCTCTTGCCCAACTTATCGTACACTGTTTTATAAAATGGCGAATGCTGCAGCTCAGACATTATTTGTACTTGATCTTGTTTGTGACGGACAGTTGTTCTACTCTCGATGTAAGTACTGCCAGTTCTAACATGTCTAATTTTGGTTTTATTCTAGAGATATCTTTCTGTAACTTTTTTAGTCTAGTTTTTACTGTTTTAAAGGCATCTCCGTTTTATGTTAATCGAATTTGTATTGTTTTATTCTTGTAGGATGAACCAAAACGATATGGTGATGGCGGATGCGCCATTGTTGGAGGATGCAGGAAGTGTCCGCGCCCTATACCGAAATGAGGCCTGTCCGCCCATCACATGCCCTAGCGCAAGCCTCGCAATGTCCGCAAGCCCTAGCGCAAGCCTGTAACCCGGTGCTGCTGCTGCTGCTGGTCCGTCTTCGGAACAACCCAGTGTTCAGCCTATTGCTCCAGATCTAGCCGGAGTTCAGCCTACTGCTGATCCGTCCTTGGCGCTGTCTCCTGTTGGACAGTTCGTTACTCAGGCTACTAAAGGATCAGACCCATTTGTCGTGAGCCTGTATTTTATCCGCCTACGTTAGCCTGTATTTTATCCGCCTACCTCTATAGGAATTCTGGAGAACAATTTTGTCACTTCAAAACGCATACCAGCACAGAACAAGTCAACATATCTCCCTTGATTACATTGGGACGTTAGGAATTAGTGAAATACACTTAATCTAAAATAGGCACATTCCAAAAACTCCAATGCACTGTGACTGTTAAGATGAACAAAATAATACAGGATGCATCTGTAGATGACAAGGATTGGGTAATTAACACAAAAGCTGTCCGGCTAACAAAAATCACATTGCGATCTGAACTGATTGAGCATATCGGGGTAGATTTACAAAATAAATTAGAAAAACAGGAGCGAGAAGGTAGCGGCTGGAGCATTAATACAGTAACCAGTGTAGAGCTTAAATTCTACAAGACGGGGGTTTATGGAACAAAACGTCTTGACGACTATGTTCCTTGGCCCAAAAATTGTCCAGGCCGGCAGCAAATTATCAACCTAAAAACAAAGAATAATTGGGTATTGACAAGCCTTATCGTACATTTCAATTTGACCGAAAATACATACCTCTCAAATTTCAAAAGACAATCATGTGATACGTATCTCCCGTACAAAAACACTTACTTTAATTTTCCAAAACTTGCCTTTAAACAAACCAGTGGCCTTCGAAGACTTTCCAGTCATAGAAGGGGACTGTGAAGTTAACATCAGACTGTATCAGCTCACAAAAGAAAAGGAAGGTTATGGACTTGTCAGTGTATACAGGAGCAGTTTAGAATCCAGCGAAGAGAGCACGATACACCTTGTGCAAATATTAGATGCTTATCATGTCGCGCTTATTCCTTGTTACACAATTTTTATGAAAACATTTTCAAAAACTAAACATCGAGACAATTTTTTGTTCATTCTGCATGCAGGGCAGGAATGAAAGCAGAAAAGCTGAACATGTGAAGTTGTGTTCATCCTGTACAGGCTTGCAAAACATCAGTATGTCTGAAGAAGGTGAAATGTACCAATTCTCAGTCATGCATGCAACAATGAAACCTGTCGTTGTTTGTTATTATGACTGTGAATCTGTGCTGGAGCCATGCCTAGAGGGAAAAAATATAATCATCATAAACAAGTTGTGCATGTACATGCACAACTCTAGTGGATAAAGACCGAAAAGTTGTGAGACACAAAGTAGTCGATTCGATTTCAGTCCCCCTTGAGGAGATGGAGACACATCTCGTCAAAAATATGTTGCTGGATTATAATGATTCTATGTCTACCCTACCATTGTACCCCGAACCCATCCTCACAAAACAAGACTTGCAGAAAATATTGCGTAAGTAAAACATGCGAGTGCTGCGGGGACACTTTTGGAGAAAAAGGTAAAAAAGAGTTCGCCACCATAATCATTACATCGAGGGCGTTTTCGGACCCAATAAAAACGTAATATCTGGCAACTATATTGGGCTCTGTACTTTTATTGCAATTTCAGAATCACGGAGAAAATCAGGTTCATGCCTTGTATAGCACACAATGCATCAGCCTATGATATGCTCTTCATATTGAGAGGATTGGACGACACAAACTTTTCGAATATCCGTGAGTTACCGCAACAGTCCAACATAATGTTCAGCATCTATGTCTCCTTGAACGACGCCACGAGCAAGTACGGTGTCAAGTTAATCGACTCATACTCGTTCCCCAACTCAAGTTTAAACAGTCTTGCAAAAAAATCTTAGAGACAGTGGCAATGACATGCCGCTCTTCAAACCCCATCTCACAAGTCTCGACGACAGTGACAAAGTTCTAGACCTCGCTACTCGATAAGGTCACTTCTGCTATGAGGCCATCACATCGGATTCTGTGTTGGACCAAACTGACATCCCATCGCAACAAGACTTTTACAGTCGTTTTTGAGGCCTATGAATAACTAATTCTGATTATACTGAAGTAATGCAAGTGTGTCAGGCAGCCAACTGCATGACCCTTCGTGACTACATGATCATCTACCTCCTCATCGACGCGTTGCTACTGGCCGAAGTTTTCCAAAAGTTTAGGACGACCATGACACGCGACTACACCCTGGATCCCGTCCATTTTGTGAGCACCCCGGCTTTGCAATGCAAGCTGCCCTCTACGAAGGCAAGATGAAACTGGAGCTGGTCAAATACATCGATCTACTCCACCTAATAGTCACAAATACAAGAGGCTAAATCCCCAATGCAAAGACTTTGACCATAAACTACCTGTGTCTTCAGCAGCAATGTGGGACTTTAACAGCTATTATGGTGGATGCTTGAGTGAGCATTTGACTTGGTAAACGCGGATTGTTCTGGCGAGTACACGTACATTGTCTGTATTGATGCTCAAATCAGTGACGAAGTTGCACGGAAAACAGACGAGCTGCCACTACTGCTACATCACAAAGAAGTCAGCTTGGACGATGTTTCGCCCTTCACAAAAAATCTCTTGGTAAGCTTGGAAAATCTCAAGAACAGGAAACGAGCAGATCGTAAGCTGTTTGCTAGTCATCTACCCCAAACTAACTACTTCGTGGCCCTGGAATCATTGCCAGTACTCCTCAGACAATGACTTGAAGTCACCAACGTTCATCGAATTTTTCGA
This sequence comes from Gammarus roeselii, assembly GCA_016164225.1. Taxonomy (NCBI): domain Eukaryota; kingdom Metazoa; phylum Arthropoda; class Malacostraca; order Amphipoda; family Gammaridae; genus Gammarus; species Gammarus roeselii. Next base: position 8,474 of record SDVV010020388.1, read on the forward strand.
ATCGAACAGGAACCTGTCTTCAAATCCTTCAATATGAAAGATATTCAAAAACGTCAAGAGTCTACGAACTCCTTCAAAAAATTCCTACATAAGCCTGTATCAAATAGTATATACGGCCAGCTTTTGTTCAATCCGCTCAACAGAAGCCTAGAGGCAAAGGTCGTGTGCACAGCCAACGAGTTCCGAAAACACGCTGCGAACCCCCTCCTGAAAAACTGTTACGCTATCGGCCCTGAAACAGTCATCATGATCCTCAAGCAGAAAAATATCCGAATGGTTCACCTACTCCAAGTTGGATTCTACGTGCTTGAAAAGACTAAAGCAAAAGTCTACAGCTTCTTTTATGACACTCTGAAACCCAAATACGGTGACAACGTCTCTCTCATCTACTCGGACACAGACTCGTTGCTGATCCAGTTCCAAGGTGTGGATGACATTGAGGCGGAAATGCGGCATGCTCCTTTGCCTGAAAACATGGACTTCTCCAACTACCTCAAAAACCATCCCTTGTACGATGGAGCAAAGAAAAGACAGTTGGGACTGCTGAAAAATGAAGCAGCCGACTACTACCCGAGTGAAATCATTGGCTTGCAACCAAATTGTTACAGTATGTTGCTCGAATCAAACGCCAAAAAGTCAGCTGCTAAGGGTGTCAATTACCAGACACAAGCCAAAATCAGACATGAACAATGCAGAGACATCCATACCCAGAAAAATTACACACACTTTGAGACCATACACAATATTCACGCGCAAACATGCCAGCTTCAAACTGTACGCACAATTAAAAATTGCCTCAGTAAGTTTGAGAATAAGCGCGACTATGTCGATGCGTGCACCTCTTTTGCCTATGGGCAAAAAGAGGAAGCGATGTGTCGTGGATGATGATGCCGATGTAAAAATGGATTTAACTTGGAAGAGACGTAAGCCGGGTGAGGCCGTCATTGGCGAGTGTACTAGCGGGAATGACGAAAGTACATCCACGTCCTTAGGTTTTATTCTGTAAATGTTCCTAAGATGTTGTGAATATGAACATATGTAAATAAATGTATATATAGTTGAACATGTTTCATTGTCCAGCTAGTTAGAGTATACATTGATGTCTACAATCGGCTTGTTGTCAGTATGACGTTGGACCCAATGCAGGATGCAGGAACCAGAGGACTTTTTTGTCTGTGTCGCATCGCCGGGTAGTAGCCAATTGTACCAAAACAACACACCTTCAAGTTTTACTAGCAACATTTATAAAGGAATACAGCTACAGGGAGAATGGAGCGTAGGACTTGTAGAAGTATCTTATAATGACTGGTTCAAGGTAAAAAAGCACGATGAACAGTACAACATTGTATTCTACGTAGACTATTTCAATGATAAAGATGAAAGCGTTGGACATGAAACTGCTTTGTTTGTTCCTAGCAAAAATATCTCAGGCAGAACATTGGAAGAACTTATCTCCGAGCTAGAAATCAGTATCAGAAAAGTCTGTTAAGGAAACGAATCGTTTGAGATGAAGGAAAGTTGTTTGAATATGATAGTGCCACACAACGCATAAAATCAACGCCTTTATTCTACAAAACATGTTGCAATTCAAATATACTGAAGCTACGGTGATTTGGTTCTTTGTTGGAGATACATCGGCTGATTTAATGGGTGGAGCGATATGCAAATAAAATGTCAGTGAATGTGCCGTAAGCGAAGAAATGTTCTTTATGAACGATAATGTACGCTACGTAAACGTTTACTCGGAAATCGTTTCACGCAGTTTAATAGGTGACAAGTAAGTCAATATTCATGATGTTATTCCAATTAATAAATCTTATTCATTTACTCGCGCACTTGTCATATATAAAAAAATACAGCGTAGTCATATTGTTTCCATTTCCATCGATCTGCGAGATGGTGTTGGCGGTATCATCCCGTTCGTACATAATGGATCGAGCCTATACGTATTGCATTTTAAAAGAAGCTTTAGCCATATAAATAGAACGCTGGATATAAATAAGGTCATTTTGTAACTAGCAATCATGAGGGTGGTATATGCATACGCGTCGTATGAACAAGGCAAAGCTTTATTCGCGAAACGGGACAAAATACGCGGTGGAAGCTTACATGATATTGACAGATTCACAAGTCCGATATCATACCAGAGGGGTAGCGGATTCTTCTCAACCATAGCCAGTCTTTTAGGACGTACATTGCCTTTTCTACGAAAAACTGTACTGCCTGCAGCTGCCAATATGGCTCGAAACATGGCACACGATTACTCGGAGCAGAAAGATATACGAAAATCAACCAAAGAACATGGGATTGCTACACTCAAAAATGTTGAAAAGAAAGCCATGGTTGGAGGCCAGGTTGCACGAAAAGTACCGAAAAAACGCAAATCAAAGAAGAACCGTGGAAGAAAGAGGAGTCGTGTCGTGCATTATTTGATTACTTGTAAATACCACTGTTCATGCACCATTAACGTTAGTTTCGGGTGTGGTTTTATACCGATAACATGCATGGTGGATCATCTCTCAACATGACAGGGCTAGAAACCCGTACGGAAAACTATGAATTGGGAGTGATTGATATGTTTCCCTTCGTCAAAAAGAAATATTTAATTAAATCAAGTATCCCTCCGTCAAAAAGAAATATTTAATTGAATCAAGTATCCAGTCGAAATTTGAAAGAAATTATCTAAGTACCAATAGCAGCCTGTATGATGGTAGATCTGCCGATTCCTTTATAGAATTTCATATTTCAGGGTCGGATAATGAAATGATCAACTTGAGCTCGTTAATTGCAGAAGTAAAAATCCGTGTTAGAAATGCAGATGGGAGTGCGTTGGCCGCCGCTGCACATGTACACTCGTTGACAATTTTTTTCATGGCATGTTTCAAAGTCACTTTCTATTCCTAAATGGTGTTCAGTGTGAAGGAAACAGTAATACAGGACTACTAAACAATCTTAACACCTATACAACCATGAAAAGCTCCGATCTAAACAATAAATGGTTGAATATGATGTATAAATCACCGCAAACACCCATTCCAGATACCATCATCGCAGCGAATTTCGCTAATCAAAACGAAAATGAGGTTTGGATTCCAGAAAATGTACGCTATGGGATACATATACTGAGACCACTGAAATATGATGTAGCCGGTAGCAACAGTTATCTATTGTATAATATTAGCGTAAAATAAAATTAATATCCTATTGGAGCTGGCAAAACCAAGTGGCGTTCTTCTAACACATGACAATGAAGAATACATCTATTTAGTCGAATCATGCAAATTATGATGCAAAAAGGTTTTACCATACCCTACAGCTTTGCTTGCCCTAGATAAAGCGCTCACAAAAAACAATGACATGATTGAATACATGTTCGATCGACCTAGTGTCAAAACAATCGTGTTTACTACCGGCCAAAACGCCATTTCCATTGATTCCTACTTCAACGGCGTTGTACCACATAAATTAGCCCTATTTCTTATTGATCCAGCGGCAAATAACGGAGCATATGTTAGCAATCCAAATTACTTTCAGCATAATGACATCACAAACGTTATCGTCGATGTAAACGCACACTGCGTTCCCAACATTAGATAATCATTTCCCAGAGAGTGCGCCCTAGCATACCATCAAACAATTTCGGCTCTAGAGACAAGGAACAGCTCTCATCTCATCACAAGACAAAATTTCCCTGCAGGAAGAACTATATTTGTTATAGAATACTATGTTCCTCTGATCTCTCTTCGTATCTGTCTTCGAATAAATGGTAACTGCCAATTCAAACACGGCTGCACTGTTGCCGAATCCTGCAATTTCACCTCAGTGGGCTCTGTCCCTATTGACTTCGCTTTGTTCGGCTTAAAATAAATTGTCTTTGTCTTTGAAGACAAGCGAGCTTTGGATTGCGTAACTCCACTGAACCATTCCCGCACTCTTCTCTCAGCACAAAAGTTTTTTTTCCTCTGTTGTAACCACGATGATGAAATATATGAGATTCATATCACTACTTTCGTATTTCCGCAAAACGAGGAATTTAACGTCACGTATAATGACAGGGATCTCCTCGCACATCGTCGCTTTAAATATGCCCGCCCCGGATCACACATGCATGTATGACAGAGGCCGTCTAACTCACACCCACACACAACCAGAAAACCTTTGCTACCCAACGAATCAGGCAGATAATCAGCCAATTACGTCATAGACTAATAATGTCTTATCACAATGCTATGTGCCATCAGGATAGAGCGCCCATTTATCACGTACTTTAAATATACTTGCTTATTTCTCCGGTTTTTCGTAATGTTGTGGAAAAGCTGGTTCTTATGCTCGGAAAAAGCGAGATGTTTGCTATCGGTCACTCACAGGTTCATTTACTCGGTTACACGATGTGATGAACGCCATAAGGTCCTGACCCATCATCATATGTATTTTAAATTTGTGTATCTATCATCATATATACTTTAAATTTGTATATCCATCCTCATATGAATCTTAAATGTGTGTATATCTATTTATACACTTATGGCGGTACATAAATATCTATCCGTCTGTATATGAACTCCCCAACTCACATAGGCCCATCCACACGCCAACATCCTTTGACATATGTATTTGGCATATGATATGAATTAAGATTGTCACCTTATCCGACCTGATGGCCCCGCCCATCATTACACGCACTCTAGACTGATTGCGCACATTTATTTATTTTGTTGTGCAATAGACATTATACGAGCATATGTGCATATGCATGTACTGTTTTATACGTAATTCAGGTATATATGTTTCTCTGTGCATGTGTACGCACTCTGTTATCGTGCTACAAAAAAATATCCCACCAGTTTGTGTATGAATG
>SDVV010020389.1:0-13331 GCA_016164225.1 Gammarus roeselii
GCTAGTGTCAGTGTTGCGTGCCTGACATTGGTGCGAGTGTCGCGTCCCTGTCGCTAGTGTGAGTGTTGCATGCCTGCCATTGGTGCGAGTGTCGCGTCCCTGTCGCTAGTGTGAGTGTTGCGTGCCTGCCATTGGTGCGAGTGCCGCGTACCTGTCGCTAGTGTGAGTGTTGCGTGCCTGAAATTGGTGCGAGTGTCGCGTCCCTGACGCTAGTGTGAGTGTTGCGTGCCTGCTATTTGAGTGGGCGTTGCATGACCTGCTGTCTGAGCGAGTGTCACGATACTTCCATTATTGTGAGTGTCTCAGTACCTGTTATTAGTTTGAGTGTCACGTGCTCGCTATTATTCCGACTGTCACCTGCCCTGCCATTAATGTGAGTATCACGAGCCATTCAATAATGCGAGTGTCACGGGCGCGTCATTAGTGAGAGTTTGACCTGACCTATCATTAGTGCGGAGGTCGTGACCTTTCCGATGGTGAGTGTCCCGTGCCTGTCATTGTTGCGAGTGCCTCCGACTGACGTTATTGAGAGTGCCGTTATTTTTAGTGTTACGGGACTTGACATTATTGTGAGTGCTACGCGCCTGTCATTATTGTGAGTGCTACGCGCCTGTCATTATTGTGAGTGCTACGCGCCTGTCATTATTGTGAGTGCTACACGCCTGCTATTATTGTGAGTGCTACGCGCCTGTCATTATTGTGAAAGCTACGCACCTGCCATTATTGTGAGTGCTACGCGCCTGTCATTATTGTGAGTGGCACGTGGCCTGTCATTATTGTGAGTGCTAAGCGCCTGTCATTATTATGAGTGCTACGCGCCTGTCATTATTATGAGTGCTACGCGCCTGTCATTATTGTGAGTGCTAAGCGCCTGTCATTATTGTGAGTGCTACGCGCATGTCATTATTGTGAGTGCTACGCGCCTGTCATTATTGTGAGGGTTACGTTCGTTGCCTGTCTTTTTTTGTTAGTGTCATGTACCCGTCATTGGTGTGAGTGTCAAGCTACTGTCTCTATAGCGAGTGTCACGAGTCCGTCAGTATTGTTAGTATCTCGTATCTGCCATTATTGTGATTGTCACGTGGCTGTCATTATTGTGAGTGTTACGCTACTGTAGTTATTGTGAGGGTGACGTGACCTGTCATTATTTTGAGTAGCAGGTAACCTGTCATTGTTATGAGTGGTAAGTGTCGGCCATTAGTGCAAATGTCGCATCCCGTGCAGTACTGTGGATGTCACGTGACCTCTCTTCATTGTGGTTGTCACGTGACCTATCATTAGGGCGAGTGTAACGCTACTGCCGTTATTGTAGGTTGTCACGTGACCTATCATTAGGGCGAGTGTAACGCTACTGCCGTTATTGTAGGTTGTCACGTGACCTAGCATTACTCGAGTGTCACATTATTGTGTGTGCCAGACGCCGGTCATTAGTGCGAGTGTCACGTTCCGGTCATTACCGTGAATATCACGTGATCTAACATTATTGTGTAGGTCACGTGATCACCCATTAGTGAGAGGGGCCTGTTTCTGTCCCCATTTTGAGTGTAACGTGCCTGCCATTACAGTTTGAATGTCATGTGCTTGTCATAGGAGGGAATGTCCCGTGACTGTCATTAGTGTGATCGTCACGTGACTGGCATTAATGTGAGTGTCACGTGACTGTCATTAGTGTGAGTGTCCTGTGACTATCAATAGTGTGAGCGTCACGTGACTGTCATTAGTGTGAGTTTCATGTGACTGTCATTAGTGTGAGTTTCATGTGACTGTCATTAATGTGAGTGTCATGTGACTGTCAACAGTGTGAGTGTCATGTGATTGTCACTAGTGCGAGTGTCATGTGACTGTCATTAATGTGAGTGTCATGTCACTGTCAATAGTGTGAGTGTCATGTGACTGTCGCTAGTGTGAGTGTCATGTGACTGTCATCAGTGTGAGTGTCATGTGACTGTCATTAGTGTGAGTGTCATGTGACGGTCATTACTGTGAGTGTCACGTGACTGTCATTAATGTGAGTGTCACGTGACTGTCATTAAGTGAGTGTCACATGACTGTCATTAGTGTGAGTGTCACGTGACTGTCATCGGTGTGTCTGTCACGTGCATGTCATTAATGCGAGGGTCACATGCCTGTCACTAGTGCCTCTCACGTACCTGCCATTAGTGAGTGTCTCTCACGTACCTGCCATTAGTGAGTGTCTCTCACGTACCTGCCATTAGTGAGTGTCTCGAGCCTGTTATTATTGTGAGGGTCGCGTGCCGACTCTCAGTAAGCTCCTCGTTACCTGTTTTTTTGAGACCCCTATTTAAGCGCCACGTTACCTTTCACATTGAGGCCCCTATTTCGACTCATCTTTTGTGTACATTTGTGCTTTGAGCTTCCCCAACGGACCCTGTTACACAGTCATGAGAGGGTAGGACCTTGAGCTCCCCCAAGAGATCCTGTTACCGAGTCATGAGTGAGGAAATGATCAAGCGGTGTACTTGTTCGCTGAGACGGGAGCTAAGAGATGAATCCTCAGGATGTGCGGTTTAACAAGCTCCCATCCTCAGGATGTATTTTGTAACAAGCCGTCATCCGCAGGATGTCCTGTGTAACAAGCTTGCATCTTTAGGATGCGCTGTGTAGCAAGCTCCAATCCTCAGGATGTGACGTGTAACAAGCCCCATCCTCAGGATGTACTGCGTAACAAGCTCCTATCCTCAGTATGTGCTGTGTAATAAGCTACCATCTTTAGGATGTGCTGTGTAACAAGCTCTCATCCTCAGGATGTGCAGTGTGACAAGCTCCCATCCTCAGGATGTGCTGTGTAACAAGCTTGCATCCTTAGAATGTGCTGTGTCACAAGCTCCCATCCTCATAATGTGCTGTGTAACAAGCTCCCATCCTCAGGATGTGCTGTGTAACAAGCTCCCATCCTCAGGATGTGCCGTGTAACAAGCTCCCTTCATCAGAATGTGCTGTGTAACAAGCTCTCATCCCTAGGGCATGATGTGTAAAAAGATCCAATCCCCAGATTGTGCTGTGTAACAAGCTCCCATCCTCAGGATAAGCTGTGTAACAAGCTTCCATCCTCAGGATGTGCCGTGTAACAAGCCCTCTCCTCAGGATGTGATGTGTAACAAGCTCCCATCCTGAGGATAAGCTGTGTAACAAGCTCCCATCCTCAGGATGTGTCGCGTAACAAGCCCCATCCTCAGGATGTGCTACGTAACAAGCTCCCAGCATCAGAATGTGCTGTGTAACAAGCTCCCATCCCTAGGATATGATGTGTAATAAGCTTCAATCCCAAGGATGTGCTGTGTAAGTAGCTTCCACCCTCAGGATGTGCTGTGTAACAAGCTCCCATCCTCAGGATGTGCTGTGTAACAAGCCCCATCCTCAGGATAAGCTGTGTAACAAGCTTCCATCCTCAAGATGTGCCGTGTAACAAGCCCCATCCTCATTATGTGCTGTGTAACAAGCTCCAATCCTTAGAATGTGCCGTGTAACGAGCTCCCACCTCCAGGATGTGCTGTGTAGCAAGTTTCCATCCTCAGGATGTGCTGTGTAAAGAGCTCCCTTCCTCAGCATATGCTGTGTAACAAGTTCCCATCCTCTGGATGCGCTGTGTAACAAGCTTTCATTCTCTGGATGTGCTGTGTAACAAGCTCTCCTCCCCAGGATGTGATATGTAACAAGCTTCCATCCTCAGGATGTGCTGTGTAACAAGCTTCCATTCTCTGGATTTGCTGTGTAACAAGCTCTCATACCCAGGACGTGCTGTATAAGAAGCTTCCATCTTCAGGATGTGCTGTGTAACAAGCTCTCATCCTCAGGATGTGATATGTAACAAGCTTCCATCCTCAGAATGTGCTGTGTAAAATCTCCCATCCTCAAGATGTACTGTGTATTAAGCTCCCATCCTCAGGATGGGCTGTGTAACAAACTCACATCGTCAGGATGTGTTGTGTAACAAGCTTCCATCCTCAGGATGTGCTGTCTATCAAGCTCTCATACGCAGGATGTGTTGTATAACAAGCTCCCATCCCCAGGATGTGCTGTGGAACAAGCTCCCATCCTCAGGATGTGCTATGTAAGAAGCTCCCATCCTCTGAATGTGCTGTGTAACAAGCTCCCATCCTCAGGATGTGCTGTGTTACAAGCTCCCATCCACAGGATGTGCCGTGTAACAAGCTCTCATCCCCAGGATGTGCCGTGTAACAAGCTCCCATCCTCAGGATGTGCTGTGTAACAATCCCCCATCCACAGGATGTGCCGTAAAACAAGCTCCCATTAACTCCAGTCCCTCCCCGCTCCACCTTCCTCTTGCTTTGTTCAGGTGCCTGCTCTTCCGTTTCGTGGGCTGCTTGAGCGGCTCCAGCGAGAGCTCCTGGCGTGCTTTGGTGAAGGGCGTGAAGAGAGCTGAGCGGGCGGGGATGAAACGCTTGCTGGCTATCAGCTTACTGGACCCAACGCAGCACGAGCTGGGCAAGCTGGACGGAACACAACATACTCTATGTGAGAACTGCTTCGATGTCATTCTAGATTAAAGTATAGTTGATACATCTAGCAAATTGATTAAACTAATTATTTTATTAAAAGCTCATATCTCAGGCATTTATGTTATTTTGTTAATAAATCATCTATACTACTGAACACAGCGCAACAAATTGAAAGAGCCGCACAGTATTAGAGAATAAGTTGAGGCCCTCAATACAATCTTGCCTCACCAACACGCAGGAATAGTCAACGGGGTTCCTCTGAAACCCCTCAAAAATATCCTTCCAACAGATAATTGACGTGTAGCGCCAACGGAAAAGATCATATTAGGGCAGCTTTTCCCAATTGTAACAGGATAGGATCATTCAAACATGTCTGACTATACTGATGGGAAATAGGTTCGTTGACGGGTGGCGGGAGGCAAAGACGAGAGACAGAATGTAAACAACTAATAATTGACCCATCACCTATACGGAATAAAAATCAGATTGGAACAGCTTCATCACAGTTGCAGCTTATCATTCACACACGTTGGATTAAACTGCCTGAGAATAGATTCGTTGACGGGGACAAGAGGCAAGGACGAGAGCCAGGATGCCGAATGAATTAATACTTACTATTTGATCTATTCTGGAGTGCCTTCTTGTACCGACAGCAAAGCGTCGGGTACCTGTACTAGCCTATGCTTTACAAACAGCCCGTCCGTGAGTCTGTCTACTGTCAGTTGCCTGTCCGTAACGCTCTTCACTATTATACAGGCCACAATTAGCAGTCACTTCTAAACTGAAGAAGCGGGGGCTTTTTTGGCCTCCGAAAATATATTTTCAAAACAGCAAATAATAGTCCCATCACTAAATGTGAGACGAGGGCAAAGTATGACGGTATCTTGGGCACTCAATAGGATAATTCCATATATAAAGTCCCTGTTAAATGATGAGCATATTACAACTATGCCTAAGATATAACGCTGTATCTAAGATTTTTCAATTCTGCTGGTTTTTTCTGTATAAGATAAGACAAATTGCATTCGTTTGCTCAATATTTGATGGTATTGAGCTCACAAAGAAGCTGACTCACTGTCGGATCGTCGCAGGGATACAGGAATAAGTTCTCAATATTTTCGCGCTCCTATAAAACGAGACACAAATATTTTGTTCAATGTCGAGGTCATTTAATCACTGCTGCATCGTAGCAATGGAGCCTGCACGGGATATGTATTATTTCATCTCCATCAGTCTGGTTCTTGAAACACACCGTAAGCCTATTTTGAACATGAAACACAAGTGGCGAATCGTCATATCAAAGTGAACGCTCAATGCACTAAATATCCCGCAACTAACCTCTTAAGTGCTTTGGTCGCATTTCCTCCTTGCAATTGCTGATCACCGTTACCCAAGTTAAGGTGGCCCAGAGTAGCCTCAAGGGGCCACTGACCAATGCACTAAATATCCCGCAACTAACCTCTTAAGCGCTTTGGTCACATTTCCTCCTTGCAATTGCTGATCACCGTTATCCAAGTTAAGGTGGCCCAGAGTAGCCTCTAGGGGCGATGTCACGTAATATTTTTTACTGTTCTCCTAACATTGTTCCGTATGGTATAAAAATAAGTGTTTGATCATACTATACTAATCTGGTGCGCCGTCACTTGATGTTGCGATTCGACGTTCTTAATTTTTTCTTGATTTTCAGAGCACTACTTTGTGACGTCATAGCATTAGGAAACACCCAACTTCATTATGTGGTAATGCAAAAGCCGTTTATCCAATCGCCAAATAGATAGCGACCCTCTATGTTGCATATAACTTCATTTAAATTTAAACCAATTGGCGTGCCACGGTTGCATAAAATCTCTCCGCCCTTTCTAATGTGTGTCGGGCCAAGCAGTGTTTAGTAGGTACAGTTGTGGCTGTAGGTGTATGCTAATGTGATCGCATAAAAGTCTCTAGCATCCGTTCCCAGTCCTCATTACTCTCTGGTTAGGAGCGCCGCATAAGGTTTCAGTTTAAAAAATATTAGAATCAGAGTTTTTTCGAGTTCGTTTTAAGTTTTGTGGTCATCGTATAAGTTTAAATATTTTTGAAATTAAAAAATGAATTATCACTAACATAATGTGAAGAATGATGCAAATTGATCACTTATGATTACTTGTTTCTATTTTTTTAATGAAGCATCAGATTTTGTTGAAACCGATTATAATCAACTATGAATAGTCAGAGAAGTAATCTGGAGAAAAAAGTATGGGACAGCAAGAATGGGTTTTAGGTTCATCTTCTCAGTCTCACTATCCGCTTTCTCTTTAATTTCAGTGGTCAGGGTGCGGCTGCCCTCCAGTCCTGGCGACCGCCGCCCTCTGCCCACCAACGCCATCAGGCCTCCTGCACTGGTAGTGCAGTTCCCGCCCACTGCAGAAGGCAATGCTTCCGACGACGAGGAGACGACAGCAGGACTGGCGGCTGCACTCATTGAGAACCTGGCACCGAAGGACATGATGTTAGTGATTCTATCGGTCTTCTTTGCTATTAATTTCGCTATTGTGTTGTGAGTGTCCATCGTATGAAAATGAAGAGTTCTCTCAAAATAATTCGCACGCATAGAAAGTTTTCATACCTTAAGTTCTACCTTAATGTGTTTTTATCAACCGATATTAGCCGGCTTCTCATTTCTTTTGTTTACTAATATAGCCTAGAAACTTTACCTAATATTAAACAATAGGTGTCTGTACAACTTCACCTAATATTAAGCAAGAGGTGTCAATACGTTGAGGCCAAGGCAGGACCAATCGACCAGCTCACGTTTCATCTCGTTTAATAACTGATCGGTGAAATAGCGTTAAAATGAACACAGGCTGCCGTAGGTATCATGATAGTGAATGTTACAGTCGGCATATTTCCTGCCGTAGTTTGATATGGATTTGTTACCTAAAACAGTGAGACCAAACAAAATACCTTGAAGATTGCCTTAAACAAAAGCATATGCGAATTGCACACATGCCTGTGCAATCCGAAGTCCCATCTCGTATTTTTGATGCTTAAGTTCTTACAAGAATTTCTCATCCATGCTCTGACCCATAATTCAATCATATCGTTAAAACAATGGGACGGACGTTGCGGCCTCGAACTGGGGGCGTCGTCGAGCACAGTTGATTCTTAGTGTGGAGTTATTGAAGAATTCAAGTAAATTATTCAAGGAAGGCAAATATGTGTGTAGTCATACAAGTAGTTCTTGGCTTAGAGTAGTTTGACTGAACAACTCCTCTGTTGATGGCTGCTGCCAAACCTGTACTCGAATGCTGGTTAATTTGCAACGGTTTCAAAGATGGGTTTGTTTTTTGGAAGTATCTGGCATGACTTTTATCAAGGAGGGCAACTGCTGGCGTGAGGGTGAGCGGGACGGGCTGGAAGGATCAGATCGATGGACTGTTATTTAGGTGGGTAACTGCTGAAGAACGGCACTGCATGGGCTGGTAGGATCAGATCGATGGATCTGGCGTGACTGTGAGCAAGGAAGGTAACTGCTGAAGAACGGCACTGCATGGGCTGGTAGGATCAGATCGATGGATCTGGCGTGATTGTTAGCAAGGAGGGTAACTGCCGGAAAACGGCACTGCATGGGCTGGTAGGATCAGATCGATGGATCTGGCATAACTGTTAGCAAGGAGGGTAACTGCTGAAGAACGGCACTGCACGGGCTGGTAGGATCAAATCGATGGATCTGGTGTGATTGTTAGCAAGGAGGGTAACTGCTGGAGTAATGGCACTGCACGGGCTATGAGGATCAGATCGATAATTCTGACGTGATTGTTAGCAAGGAGGGTAACTGCTGGTGTAATGGCACTGCACGGGCTATGAGGATCAGATCGATGATTCTGACGTGATTGTTAGCAAGGAGGGTAACTGCTGGTGTAATGGCACTGCACGGGCTAGGAGGATCAGATCGATGGATCTGGCGTGACTGTTAGAAAGGGAGGTAACTGCTGGAGTAATGGCACTGCACGGGCTAGGAGGATCAGATCGATGGATCTGACGTGATTGTTAGCAAGGAGGGTAACTGCTGGAGTAATAGCAGATGGCTACTCAAGTTGGACAGATCCTTGACATGAGACAGATGGCACCAAGATGGCTCCATGAAAAGATGCTGTGATAAACACGGCTTCATGTGAGTTCATAAAGGTGTTCCGTAACTGTGATCTACATAATACAGAGGCAATAAGGTTCAAGCTGAAGATGGTTTTGATGACTGGAATGCTCCATCACGTTCGCCTAACGTTAACAAAACTTGTTGAATCCAAGCTTCATAGACTCTATTGGCAAATGAAATCGAAATGAACATTTGGAAGCCATTGTAGACGCAGCACGTGCTAGTCAAACCATGCAACACGTACTCAATTCAAGAATGTATGATGAACATTAGGAGGCCGTTGTAGACGCAGCACGAACTAGTCACTCCAAGCAACACGTACTCAATTCAACAATGTATGATGAACTTTAGGAGGCCGTTGTAGACGCAACACCAGCTAGTCACTCCATGCAACACGTACTCAATTCAACAATGTATGATGAACTTTAGGAGGCCGTTGTAGACGCAACACGAGCTAGTCACTCCATGCAACACGTACTCAATTCAACAATTTATCATGAATTTTAGGAGGCCGTGGTAGACGCAACACGAGCTAGTTACTCCATGCAACACGTACTCAATTCAACAATTTATAATGAACTCTAGGAGGCCGTTGTAGACGCAACACGTGCCAGTCACTCCATGCAACACGTACTCAATTCAACAATTTATCATGAATTTCAGGAGGCCGTGGTAGACGCAACACGAGCTAGTCACTCCATGCAAAACGTACTCAATTCAACAATTTATGATGAACTTTAGGAGGCTGTTGTAGACGCAGCACGAGCTAGTCACTCCAAGCAACACGCACTCATAATCCTGCCCCGCATATGTAGCTACAGGCCATTGAGTGGTTAAAGAACCCGAACATTATTTTGGAAACTGGAAAATGCGTCGGAGACGCCGCGCGGAAAGACACGCACGGAGAGACGCTCGAGGAGGGAAACGCCCGGAGACCGCGCAAAGTGACACGCACCGAGAGACGCTCGAGGAGGGAAACACCCGGAGACCGCACAAAGTGACACGCACGGAGAGACACACCCGAACTCACCAACAAATGCGCTCGAGATGCGCTATACTGTCATGAAACGCTCTGGCACACGCTCTTATTTTGCTGACCCCTTAAATCAAACAAATTCTTTAACACATTCTCGATGCATTGAAATTGGCAGGACCCAAAACAATCTCACGGTCAGGAGTCGCGTATCAGAACTGGAAATGCATGTAGTTGCATTTGTAAATGCATTCAAATATTTATTTATTTGTCTCATCACAAAGTGGATCTAATTTAAAGGGTCAACAAATCCCAGCCAACGTTAATCACAATCCCATCAAATAACTCTGTAGGCAGCTATGCACTATTTTTAAATTTCAGACGTGTCTGCATCGCGTGTGTCTTTCCGATCCGCTAATGAGTCTCTTAGGATGTGCCTCTCACCCATATATGTTCCTCTGACACTTCCACATCTCTCCTACCCTTACATACCATCATTTCGCCTACAATCATCAACGGTATATGTCTCTTAGGCCATTGCATAGTTAGAGAACCCATGCATTTGAATGAAAACACAAAGACGAGTCTATGCCAAATTTTGGTGTCCCAGAAATTGAGTTCATGTACGTCGCTTGTCATTGCTCGATCCCTAATTATTTTGGCCGTATCATCACTACAAAGCTATTTTATACTATCAGCAACAGCTGGTCAACGCTGTGTGACGGCATCTTGAATCCACATATGATTGCATTCGAGATGCAATGTTTTGTTGAGATGAGGCGAATTCCCATCCACCCACGGGCAGCGGATGCATGCCTATTCATATGCCAAATTCATCTATCCCACCACTATCGAAGTATTTGTTCCCCCCATGCAGCAGCAACTGGTCCTTGCTGAGTAAAATCATTATGGCTACACCCATAGTGAAGACACTTAGTCTTTTTAATTGCATCATACTACACCAGGTGGCAGCACCATCTGTCATATTGAAGCAAATCTTTAACCCTTACTTCACTGTGACATGATACAATGTATTATGTTAACGAAATGTAATCTCGGGCCATTCCCCAGCAAGCCCTATTGGATGAGGCCTATAACCCGTTCTGCGGCCAGTTGCCTGCCGGCGTTGTTTTCTTCGTGCAACAATCAATGCCTGGTCTCTCGATGAGCTCATGAACCCTTGCTTGGCATTAAGAAATATATTCGCGTATGGATTTACTGGAGGAAAGGAGGTTTTGAGCACGTATTATGAGTATCATGGATGTTAACTCCTCGACGTCAATGAGTGCAATTCAAGTTGAACTAAGCACTACCACTTTCGCTCGATAAACTTTTGGTGAAAGATTAATACCAAATAACTTTGCATCGGTGATACCTTTGGCCACGAAAATGCTATCTTGTTCCGTCCGAGGGTATTCCCATTACATTTCCCAAGTTTCATAAATATCGGTCTAATAAACTCGACGCACTTCATGGACGGATGAACACACAAACAGACGTGACGACATTTACGTATTATAATATAGTTTGGCTTCATATGTGCAGGACCGGAGCATAATTTGAAAAGCTGGAATAAAAATACTATCATAAATTTGTCTTCATTATTACTTAAATTTCTACAAAATATTAACACTGCACAATTGCAGACAACCTTTACAATAACGGCAATCCATGGTTCCATCAAGCAATCTTATGCTTAGAAACAAACCACTGATAATGCTTTGGTAACTATTCAAAGTGCAGTCGAACGCGAACGCTGCAACATGTAGCTATACTTGACAATCCTTAATAAAGCCTAAGAATTGCAGTTACGACAAACCTTGGCATAAACTTTTATATAACTCGCATAATATTTGAAACCAACAGTTATTAAATTATTGCTTAGGAGCATAATTTAAATCCCAATTTCTAAAATATGAAGAATCTAATATAAACAGAATCTGACAAAAAAACATTACTTACCTTCATAGAGCTGGAACATATTTTTTGGTAATAAAAAATCAAAACTTGCAGTTGGGAACATCTTGAATCAAATTTTCTACCTGTTTATATTATCTGAGATATTTGTAGATGCATCTGACCATAGAGAGACGACTTACTTTTATTTTAACATCAATGTTAAATTTAAAAATTCAAACTACAAAAGCTTCCAAATTAGTAATTACCTCTTATATTCTGTGCAGTATAGGTAGCAAACAATATTTTTAAAACTAAAGCATAACATATCTCTGATTTTCATAATAACGCTCTGCATCACTCAAGTAATTAAACTTATGAATTCTCAAATTCAAGTTCAGAAACATCATTTCGTCATTATCTGCGGTCAATCTAGTCATACGAGGAAAATAGATGTTTCCTCAAATGCTGAATAGTCGATCACTTTCTACTGGAGATATCGGACAACCTAAATATTTATTACATTTATTAACAAGGTTAGCTAGAGATGTGAACATAAGTTTATTTTCTTTCCACCGTTTTAATGAATTTCCGTCTTTAGGCAATAATTCCGTCGCTGAGTATTTTATCAACATTTGGTTCAATGAATACTGTATTTCTAGGTTGTTTGCTCTGGAGTGTTATTTAGCGTGATTTGGCACAAGAGGCATCCTTCCGCATTTGGCATTGGTTGGAACTTGAAGTGTTACCTACGATTTCGTCATAGCAATTATCGAAATCAAAATTTGCGAGGTCTTCGGCCCCTCTCGCTTATCGTCATGACATGTTTCTTCAAGATCCGACTCGCTGCTTGTTGTAGGCCTAACCGGTGGTAGCTGGCACCCATCACTCTCTTGCCCAGTCCTTGAGCTCTTTAATTCGCCTCCGAGTTACGTCTAGTTCATTAACACTACTGCAAAAACTCGTTTCCCTTGTTTCGTCCATGGTAACTTCTTCAAAGAAAATTCTTGAAACGTAGATCAGTGAGGCTGCTTGAATTGTATTGAAGTCAGTGGTGTATTCCTTGAATATACGTTGCAATGACTCTTGAAGGTCCGATAGTGTGCTGCCTAAACCAGAAAAAATTGGATCCATTGGAAGCTTTCTTGATGATTTTTTTTTCAGAGAAATTGTTCGTGAGGGAATATTTCGGAGGCCATGCTGTTTCGTTCACTAAGGCGCACTGTGGTTTCATGAAATATCTTCAACAAAGTAGATAATTTGCTTACAAGGTTCCACTTATTTCCATCCAATGATGGAATTTTTGAACTTTCTGAATAGTACCTTGGAAGTATTTCTGGTCATTGACGCGATCTTGCATCGAATATGTGCTGTTCCAGCGGGTAGCATTCTGAACGAGCTTGTGCTTCGATAGTTGGTTTTAGCCTGCATTTAGCAATAGTATCTTTGCACTAGTATGCAATCATGAATTATCAATTGAAGTGTGTGCAAGAAGCATGATAACCCATCATATCCAGTCCCTTCAATTCCTATTGCATTAAATGTAGTTTAGAGTCAGGTACTTTGAATTCGCGAATTACTTCTTGTATCGTCTCAGTGATACTTGCTGATGTGTGTGGCCCAGAGAATGGCATCACTCTAAGAACAACAACATTGGTAACAAAATCTGCACTCAGACAATCTCCAGTTCAGCTTTTGAAGCGTCGTTCGACACACCAGTTCGTATATCCGCTGTGAAGCTAATGTACCCCGCGTTTTCAACTAGGCCTTTGATTTTTTTCATACAGACGAGTGAATGGAAGGCCCTATATTATCTGTGAAATATCTTCGAGAGGGTATTTATATA
>SDVV010020390.1:0-13331 GCA_016164225.1 Gammarus roeselii
AACACAACCTATTCACAATGTCAGAGGCGAGCCAGGCGGTCGAGTTCTGCTGGATCCCTGGACACGCAGGAATAAGAGGAAACGAACGCGCAGATTTCCTCGCTAAACGGATTTCTACCCAGCAGGAACAATTCATCTCTATACATCACTGAGACTGAATCCCAGTCATCAACTCACGCATAACACACGATGGAACGACTCTTGGCAACAAAGTGGACAAAAGATGCTTGCAGTTAAACCATCCGTGGGAGAGTGAACGGGAACGGGACACTCGTGGATAACTCTCAACCACCTAATGGACGTAGACATGGGACCGAACGCACCACCATGCCCCTGTTGCCACCAAATGGCAGTAAGCGTGAAGCACTTGCAAGTAGATTGCGATGCACTCGCAGCAGCCCGACGAGCCTTCTTGAGCCCCCGTGTAACCTTCAACGCCTGCTCACAGAAAAGGAACACCGGAAAAAACTGATCGCTTTTGGAAAACACACAGGCCTCTACGAGGTAGTGTAGAGGTAGCGAGGTCTGAATCATCTCCGATCCCGAACTCTCTGTCCTCCCTGCGAACTAATTGAAATTTTTTACTTTGACTTCGTGCACAAAGCTGTGCAGAATCACCGGACCGTCGTGACACGAGAAGAAGCCCTCAGTGACTACACGTTGTAGTTCCGGCGGAGAACGGAGGGGCGCTACCACTCCTCCACACAAGACCAACTGCGACTGCAATCAACCTGCTCTTCATATTTTTTTAGGGTAAACTCGCTAGATATCCGTTATTTAGTACGATTTGTATGTACTAGGCCTACTCTTTACCCGCGCTAGAGTTACTCTTTTAAAATTGTTGAATTTAATTTACATGTCAAATTTTCTTTGTAGTCATCAAATTTGCTTGGTGCCTATGTCAAATTTACTGTGTTACTTTGTTACTTCGATACTTTGTTACTTTAACTTCAAACTATGTTTAAACCCGCTGTGACTGCGTTTAAACTGCTCCGAATCTAAGTTTAACCTACTCTTAATCTACGCGTCACCTACTTCACAACTCTTCGACTGCCTTACGGGGTAGTCTGCATTAACTTCGCGTTGGGACTCCGGTGGAACATAGAAGCAAATAATAATAATAATGGGGGTTGACAATCAGAGAAGACTGTTTGTTCGTTCAGGAACTTATCCCAAATGCATTACCCAAACTCTTCGAGCAAATCAATACCACCCTGCCCAACAAGTCTGCACCGAAGGACCTCGACGCTTGGTCAAACATGCACTCTGCTCTCCCAGCACACGGCCCCGTAGTCAAGTCCCTGATGGATTCCGCGAATACTCCGATCCTCTCCCCAAAGGCTCACATCGACGCCACAAAGGATAATATCGCTTCCCCGGTCCATCACATTGTCATAGAAGCACGTACCAAGGACTTCCAACTCCGCACACATGTGGCTCAAAACCTGCGCGGCTACGGCGCATCACTGACGGGGATCCTTGAGCGCATCCGTACTCCCGTCTTCACCGATGGCACGCCAGTTACCCCTCAGGCACTGCGTTGTGTGTCAGAACTCATCACGGGCTCCGTTCACGAACTTTTGTCGGGATCCCTCTTCGGCGGAGCGCAGTGGAGATATCAGATTCGGCTTTACACGCAGGACAGGCTCTCTCCGGATACTGCCCGGACCGCCCTTCTAGCACGGTCGGTATTTGAACCTCAACTATTCACCGACGGGGCGATCTTACAGGCTAGCCAAGCGCTGGACACATTCCGTAGCAGGACAGAGGCCCTCTCCTTTCTGGGCCTCGCCACATCAGGTTTCGTTGCTCCTGCTCTACGGAGCCCCCCGCAACACAGAGAAGCTATCGCACAGCATCCCCTCTATAGCCGAGGCGGAATGAGACTAAGCTCCTTTTGTGGCCGACCCGCACCGCCCAGGGCGCGCGTTACGTTCCAGAAGGACGCTAGGCAACCCCAAGGGAGGCGGGTGATCTCCGATGCCCCTCTCTCCGGTGCCCCTCAGACAAGCTCCAGCCCCCCCCCCCGTCTGCCGTGGGGGCTCGGGGACCTACCCAATACGTTCCAAGAAGGGGGAGTCGCGCAGGGGGTCGGGAAATTGCTGCTCGCAGCTAAACACAGATGCGATACCGCCCCCCCTTCCGCAAGTCTGACGTTCTGCCGGCAACCCTCAAGAACCGTCTAGCGCACTGGACCAAAGCCATGCCCGTGGTCAAACGCTGTATCGCCACTGGCCTCTCCTGGAAATGGACGCCGATCACACAATCTCTCGCCGACAACGCGAGGACCTTCTAAAACCCCTCGTATCAGAATTTCTGCGCAAAGGAATAGTCAAGGCGGTTTCCAGACAGCCGGTCTTTGTATCTCTCATCTTTGCAGTCCCCATGGCCTCGGGAGGAGATTGCCTGGTGATTGACCTCTCCGACCTCAACGGATACATTCCGGTATCCACGTTTGTCTCACCCGCAGCACATACGACCAGTGCTGAACCCCTTTCTCTGGTTCACTAAGTTGAATATGAAGGACGCCTTCCCGCACGTCCCGATTCATTCCAGGTTCCAAAAGTTCCTGGCTTTCCAACTGTGAGGTCAACCGTTTTTCCTTTTAGCCCTCTCATTCGGTCTCAACCTGGGACCAAAAAACTTTACAACGGTCGCGAAGCTGACCCTTCGTTTACTCCACCAGCAAGGGATAGATGCGGGCATTCTACATCGACGACTGGCTACTCTAGGCACCGACAGCACTTCACTGCCGGTGCAACACCAAGACTGCCTGCGATCTTCTCCTCCCTCTAACCAGGCTTCCGCTTACACAAGGAGAAATCTATTCTAGAACCCACCCAGCAGATCGACTTCTTGGGGGTGACATTCAACGGCGTGGTCGGGTCCATTGCCCCAGCCTTACGACACATCGACCACTGCAGGGACATGGCCACGAAGATACTTTCCGCGGAACCCTCTCGCTCCGACAGCATCAGAGTTTCCTTGGCATAATAAATTCCCTCACACCTTACTTACGCCATGCTCGCCACTTCTTCAACGAGGTGGTGATCGCTTTCACTCCCTCCAACTCTCCCGCAAGCCCTGCAGTCTCAACAATCTCTACCGCCAGGCAGCTCACCACTGGCGCGACGAGACCTTTCTTCATACCACCGTCCCGTTCGTAATGCCTCCCCCGGAGCACTTCCTGTGGACGGATGCATCGGACGAAACTTGGGGTGCCGTATGCGGCAGCGACCAAGGAAACGCTAACTCCACATTGCCGCGTAGGAATCGCTGGCCATGATACACGCGCTGGGCGCACGAGCTCATTGGCACCACACCACAGTCCGCGTGATGTCCGACAACAGAGCGGCAGTGGCCATAGTGAATCACTTGGGCTCCAGCAAGGCCCCGGCGCTGCAGAAGTTTGGAGCACAGCTCCTACAGATCCTCCAGCGCCACCACCTCTCCCTCCTCGCGACCGACCTTCCCGGTTCGCAGAACGTTTGGGCCGATCAGCTCTCGCGTCTCATACCGGTAGAAACGGAATGAGCGCTGACGCCTCAGTGCTTCTCCCGCCTCTCTGCCCTGCGCGGGACCATGCACATCGACCTTTTCGCGCATCTGGAGAACCACAAGCTCCCACTATTTGCAGTTCGGTTTCCTTACCCGCGAGCGGCTTTAGTGGATTCTCTCCAATGCCACTGGAATCGGTGGAAGGAATAATACCTCTTCCCTCCATTCAACCCGATTCCCCAAGTGTTCCACAAACTCGAGACGTACCGCTACAGCGGCGTCCTCGGGATCCCCGACCACCCCAACGCCCTGTGGTGGCCCACGGTCATCTGTTTTTTCCACGAACTCGCGCTCGCCCTCGACGTGTCCCAGCGCATCGAATAGCAGAGAGGTCCCTCTTGACATCACGACCCTTGCGTTATCTCTTTAAATTTTTATAAACTATGCTCGCGATCAAATCCAAAAGTTCGCTGTCGGACACCCCGGTTAACACGCACAGGCAGTCCAGTCCACACAACGCCAAGACCAAAGCGTCTGGACTTCTTTCCAAACGTGGCTACGCGCCACGCAGGCTCAGTCCTTCAACCAGTCCACCCTCATGACCTTCCTGCACTACGCCGGCAAGCAGAAGCGGCTTAATCCTTGTACGGTTCTGGTCTACAGGAATGCGCTACACTTGCCCCTCTTACATGGCTTTGGCGTCATGACGCGCGGGGCGATCTTTCATGAACTGGCTCGCGCCCAGTTTCACGAGATCTGCCACAACGACGTTTCGTGCGCAGTGGAAGCTCGAGCCGGTGGTGCTCTACATGCTCGCCTCTTCTCGCTTCAATACTCCGACGACGCCAGTTTTCGCACTTTTTCAGAAGACTTTCTCGTCGCGCTCGCAGCAGGCAACAGGGTCTCTTAAATTGCAGCCATGTCACGCACGGGACTACATTTCTGCACGAATCAAAACTCCATGCGCGCTCATCCTGACCACTGACAAGTTCCTGTACCAAAACCAGACCCTCGCCCACACACCACCGCTCATCTCTATCGCCTCACTGCTGCCGGATGGCAGGGCACACGGCTTGTGCCCTATGACCGCACTGAAAGCCTACATAGCACGATGTCCATCGCACAATGAGTTTTTGTTCATCCATTCTAAATTCGGCAAGCGTCTCAGGGCATCATCGGTGGGGCGCATCTGCTTGCTTATCAATGAGGTCACACCGCATGCCTTTGCTCAAGCTCAGGATGACCGCAAGTATGCCACGTCTTTCGCTTGGATGCGTAGTCCCGTTTCAAGACGTCATATCCAAGGCGTTTTGGAGGTCGCCACACGTATTCGTGTAAAAATACCTCTTCACAGTAGAGGAGCTTAACCAACCTTGCGTCTCCTTGAGAAACAGGTAGATAGTCCTTCTCGCCTCATACGTTTCGGACACCGCATCCGCTGCGGCCAGTAACTCCTCTACGTAGCTGAGTACGTACTTCATTATCTTACCAACACGTGCGGCGACACTCCGCGCAAAACCTTTAGGTTACGGATTACGAATGTGTATTCCCTTTATTCTACTTGCAGTACAACTCTGTACTGCAAGTACAATAGCAGTAAAGTACAACTCTGTACTGCTATTGTACACATTGTTGGTACTTACATATTTAGAATTATTGCCTACAGGACTGTTCACCGCATCGTCCAAAATCCTCGAGGCTAAGCAGCAACAACAACAACCAACAGGACGCGCGTACATATAGGGATGAACTTACGTGGATCAAGTGCAAATGTTAGGAGTAAAGTTGACTCGATGTTTTGTACCAGATGAATGATAGAGTTGTCAATTTTTACTGAAACAAATACGGACATGATGTCATCCCAACCGACGATGCCATGAAACAGGGTGGGTTGAGGGAATGATCCTACGCTTGGCGGACGCGTTGTTTCCGGGTAGCTAACGATATTTGAATATCGGGCTGAACCTTTCTAGCTGAAACATTGTCCCATCATGCAGAGATGGGTGACTGAGGTCTTACGCGGTGCGCAGGCTGTGGCGTCTTTTGTCGCAGCAACCACATCAAGAGTTCTACCATGGGCCTAGACTAAAGCAACGTATGAAGAATACCCTAGTGATGAAGCGAATTATTGACTAAGGGCGAGGACGGAGGAGGTGGGTAAAGTGCAAACAGCCAGTTGTTGTTCGAGAAAGGCGATATACGGAAGAGGTGTGTTGAGTATTTTGACGGGTTTATGAATGTTAATGTCAGAGGCTGATATATTCCAGCGGGTGGTGGTAAACTGATGTCGCAGACAATACTGAGGAAGAGGGACAGGAGGCGGTCAAGATGATTAAAGGAGGTTTGGTTTGGACGGCGTCCCGACAGAGTGCTTAAAGAGATGTAAAGTAACGATAGTCGAATGGCTGATGAGGTTACTATATCTGGTGTCATGTCGTGCGTAGTTCCGATTAAGTGACGGAGTGCTTGCAATGTCCATCTGCGTATGGGTAAATGAGACAAAAATGACTACAGAAATTCAAGAAGTTTCAATTGGTATTGTGATAAAATTGTACGGGAGAGGGAGAGTGCTAACCAAAATTATTAGACAGTACGGTATATTGTAATTGACGAGGTACTGTGTAGCTTGAGGAGTGGAAGAGGGTATAGAGATCCGATTTCTGCGGTGGGACAAGTCTGTGACAAGCACCTTGCGATGGGAAAGGAGTTGTTCCGAGCCTTCGTGGATCTGGAGATTGCTACGATAGGGTCGACATGAAGTGCCTGTGAAGGGTGCTGCGTTTGAATGGAGTAGGCGAAAATTTGTTGGAAGCGATGATTGATTCTAAATTGGCAGAAGATCATGCGTCAGTGTGGGAAGCAAGGAGAGTGCTTGGTACACAGTAAAAGTGGATCTGAGACAAGGTTGTCTGTCTCCCTAGCTGATCGATCTCTACATGTATGGAGTGGTCAGGGAGGTGAACGCGCATAATAAGTTGCTGATTTAGAGATGTTGGAAGAAAATTGTTGGAGTTCTCAGTCGAGTCGGTTACTTTTTGCGGACATGATACGGCACTAGAGGCAGATTCGGAGGAAAGTTGTGTACACAAGTGTCAGAGTTAAGTTGAATATGTAAGACACTAGTGTCGGAGTTAGGTTGAGTGTGCTATGCAAGACACTAGTGTCAGTTAGGTTGAGTATGTAAGACACTAGTGTCGGAGCTAGGTTGAGTATGCTATGCAAGACGCTAGTGTCGGAGTTGGGTTGAATATGCGAGATACTAGTGTCAGTTAGGTTGAGTATGTAAGATACTAGCATCGGAGTTAGGTAGAGTAAGTAAGATACTACTGTCGGACGGAGTTAGGTCGAGTATGTAAGACTCTAGTGTCGTAGTTAGGTTGAGTATGCTATGCAAGACACTAGTGTCGGAGTTAGGTTGAGTATGTGAGATACTAGTGTCAGTTAGGTTGAGTAAGTAAGATACTAGCGTCGGAGTTAGGTAGAGTATGTAGAATAGTAGTGTCGGACGGAGTTAGGTTGAGTATTTGAGATGAAGCAGAGAGTTGACTTGAGTAAGAGATAAGTAACGAGAGGCTCAACAAATGTCAATGGGTTCAGAATGAGTGTCCACATGAATGGATATTTATTGAAGGATATAAAGTATTTCAAGTACCTGGCCGTTTATGTGAAGAAAACTGAACTAGTGGGAACTGGGATAAAATCGCGAGTGAAGGAAGGGTGTAAAGTGTGGGGTGCACGGCAGAAGAGCAATGAGCTGTAGAACCCTGGGTATAGACAATTTATGTTAAGAACTGTACTGACAAACTGTCGTACCGACAGAATTCTGTCTACACAACTTTCTGTCTCAACAAATTTCAGTTTCGATTTTTTTTGTCGAAAACTCAACAAATTGTCGTGTCGTGGGATGCAGCTCACTGAGAGCACGATCAGTGCGGCAGGGCAACAATTGCCGACCCAATTTGTGGCTCTTGGGGCAATGGGTCACTACTCCACTGCCCAGATAGCCCCGCGCACTGGATCTTACCCAAGAGAAGGTGCTACGATCCGTCAGGATCAGGGGAGGCCAGAGTGCTTTGCGTCCGAAGCCGGAGCGAGTAATGAATGATGGTGATTATGATGATGATTATAGATAGGGTTGAAAAAAAGTAATATAGGAAGAAAAATGAAGTGTGAAAGGAAAGAGTAAGAGATAAGAGAGCTGGCTCTACCAGCAACTAAGTATCGTTTAACAGAGTTCTCCAAGTAGATTTTCAGCTGAGGTCGTCGGACCACTATTACTGGTTTAGTTTTAACTGGTTCGTTGCGACTTTTTCAACTGTGCTAACCCCAGTCCAGACACCCGTTGAGGCGACCCGTCCTAACCCCTTATATGGGGCCGACGCGGGAGTCTCCTCAAGCGTCTTAACTGTCCTCACTTCCCCCCCCCCCCCCCCCCAAAAAAAGATTTAATTTGATTCACCGATTCTTAAATTTCTTATATCTTTATTAGCCGTTTTGTTTAAATTATTTTACATGCTGTATGACTTTAATTTTACTACGATAAATCACGGTTTATATCGAAGTTTCATCCCATCCTCCGCGGCCGACTCGCTGCCCTCCTCGCCATCGCCGATCTTTTTGAACTCAGCCGCAGACAAATAAGTGATGCGACTTCTCACTCCACGTACGTTCTCCCCAAAGATTAGCCTTTTCAGGGTATCATTACTGTAGTCAGTCTCACTGCATAACAAATTTTAGCTTCTTCCCTTCGTATAATCTCACTTCTTGAGCAGTTTGAAGTTTCCTCTTAGCACTTCCTTCGATTATCACCAAGTTTGTTTCATACTCTTCTGCAGTCATGACTGGTTGAAGGTGTATGGCTGCCGTTTCCAGGTGTCGTTTCAGTGTTTCTTCTGGGTCGGTTAAGCCGTTTCCCATCTGTAAGGAATACTTCTTCTGTTACTTCCTAGATGGTCAATTCGGACGAGCTCATCGCTGTCGATGTGCCGGAGTTGATGATGTTGATTCTTTTTTCTTTTCTAGATTTCGCGCAGTGTTGAGAGTATCCCTCTTTATATCGTGCTTGAATAGCTGGTCAGATTGGGGATTAGGGTCAAGCACAATTGGGTGAATGTTATTAGCTCTCTGGGTTTCATTCAGGTGCTCGTTGTAAGATCCCGGGGTTATAATGTTTCGCACGTGTGCGTCCAAAATCATCACCAGAGCCCTCATTCCTGTCTCTGCCATTAGGCCCTCTGTTACGCTTGCCTGTCGCTGTTGCCGGGCTGTGGAGAGAGCATTTCATCTTCACAGTCTCTGAAGTTATGGTGTCCAGAGCATTCGGAACATCTAACCTCGTCCGGTGTCGGGCAGTCCTTTGTCTGATGATCTTCGTAGGTATAACAGTTAAAGCCCATCAGGAGGTCAGTATATTTCTCTTGTTGTATTTGAGAGCCCGAAATCTTCATATGACAGCACAGGAAGCCATTCTCCACTGCCGACCTTGCCACCTCAGAAGAGGCGAACTCCACTTTCAATATGTGTGTATAGTTCTTAAATTTGATCACCTCTGATACTATGTTCCTGTTAATTTTTTCTATTTCTCCTTTGATCTCCTCGCCGGAGTGACCTCCGACGTAGCAGTCAATTTGTCGGCAAATCCCTGAGCGCTGAGCTCTCATTTTCGGAGGAAGACAAGCCACCAGGCCAACTTGGTTTAGCGTGGCTCGAGCTGCGTCATTCGACATCTTCGCTACGTCCTGCTCAAACTCCGTGAAGGCGTTGAACCCATTCTTCACTTCTCGGAACCCGGTCAGGGGGAGCTCCAGCTTCCTCTGTAATACTTCAAAGACCTCGTTCTTGTCAGTTTGCTTCTTTAGGTTGGAGAACCTCGGGAACAGTTTCCCAAACTGAAGCATCCTGCCTCCCCTCACTCTGCCACACTTTAAATAACAAGTAGAGTCAAGGTTAGTTTGTTGAAATGAAACACAGAAGAAGTGTCTACCTTCCTATCCGAGACTCAGGTATGTTGTCTCCAGGAGGGTCTCGACCTCTTTTCTCAGTACGAGGTCCCTACCCTAATGACCTCCCCGTAGGTTTGGAACTTCTCGAGGTTGGTAATATGTACTCTCCTGGACCCAGAGAATTCATCTTCCTGGGTTAGTTTAGGTTAGTGCCTTAGAACAGTCAGGGTTTTCCTAGTCGATCACAGAGACGGAGCCTCTTCGTTGGGGTCAACTGCTTCAGCAAATAGTTCGCTAAAACACTTTCCAGTATCTTTAGGTATTGCTGAGAATTGGGTACTTTACAGTAACCTCTCACCGCCTGGGTGGTACCTGGAAGACATTTAGACCGATGGGCTGTAACGCCACGCGCCGCCTAGCAGACAAATGTTTTATTCCCAAAAACTCGAGGACAGTCAAGGAACTTGGAAGTTTCGAGATTCCCGAGTATGGTTTGAAGACACAAAGGTTTAAATGGGTCGCAAACTACGTTCAACGGATGATATCAAAATTCACTCGTAAAAACGTCTCTGTTATGTTTTCTCTTCAGGATTCATTGAATCGAACCAGAAGCGCAAAGCAAACCATATGGCTCTTACGAGTGGAAAAGGATGAATAATATGAAAACATGCGAATGAAATGGCCATGGGTGAAACGTATTAATAACTAATGTTAGACAAATGAAACACTCCGAAAAATTCAGCTAAGAACTAATATAAAAGAAGGTTTTTCTTCCATACTTCATTATTAATAATACAACTTTTAGTGAAGAATCATCATCATACCGTAGCTATACTCAATTGAGCATTCTACCCAATGAGTTATTATATGAAACGATGGCAATGGTGGTGGCCTATATAGTTATAGAAATGCCACGGTACAGTTGGCATCTGCTCACAAATTTCGAAGCATCGCCAGTTATCCTTATAAAATCATTTTCATGAAATTACTGGCATTCATCTTTTCCCGATATTCGATTAGATTAAATTAATGGTTTCTACACCGGAGCCAAAGTGCGCGTTATATCAGACTCCCCCGTAGGACACAAAGATCATGATTCTGGTAGGCTCGAACTTCTGTGTGCAAAAAGTGACTTCAACTACATCAACCTATAGTGGCGTTTCCACTGTGGCACAAATGCACTCTGGTTCATGGATACAAAAACAAAACTTTACCAACTAGCGTGTAAACGAAGCTAATACAGATTTTGTATTTATGTTCTAACCAATAATTTCATCAAATCAAGAAATTAGATGCGTCAACTTAGGTGCATGTGAATGCTGTACACACAGGAGCAATGTTCCAACGAGAAGGGTTTAACCAGATACTCGAATATCGTTAGCTGGAAACAACGCGTCCGCCTAAGGCAGAATCATTCCCTCAACCCACCGTGTTTCATAGCATCGTCGGTGGGAAGGCGAAGTGTCAATCTGTTTTCAGGAAAAAATAAAACTCCCTTATATTCCTCTGATACGAAACGTCGAGTCAACATACGTCCTACCACTTGAACTTATTCCACATATGGTTATACATCTATGTACGCGGGTCTTTATGGTGCGACGCAGTGGTGCTGAGGGACATGAACACACAGACAGGAACAATGCTCTGGTGTCCATGCAAAGATATTTCTTCCAACGGGTGACCGGCTTGGAGCTTCGTAGAGGAACATATTGCTGAAATTCGCTCAACAAGTTGGGTGGCAGTTGATATATTGCCAACCACTAAGAAAATGTATCCTAATATGGACACCAGAGCATTGTTTCTGCCAGTGTGATCTTGTCCCTCAGCTCCACTGCATTGCACCAAAAAGACGGCCGCCCACGAGGGAGCCTACATGAGTCAGGAGGACCAACACCGTCAAGATGTCTAGCCTGCGGTGGCGGCGTTTGGGGCTTCGACCCCATCGAAAGTGACTCAACCCACAGCGTTTCATTTCCTCGCGGTTAGGGATTGTGCCTTGTGCGCCGTCTCTGCGGTTTTCACCTGAACGCAGCCTGTGCGCTGCTCGGGCCTCAGGCCCACCGACTTATTCAAGACACTAGATTTGCAACATATACATTCATTGTTGTTCATGGACCAGTGAATAATCCCCATCATTTCTCTCCTACAAAACATCCCTGTTCCACATGAGGTTATCCCGGCACGCGTCTGGTTGGGACGTTGCAGTGTGGCCGAGACATGACACGCTTCAAGTTTCAATGTTCTGGTGTCCACGATTAAAATTATACCACACGGGTGGCAATTTGTTAACTGTTACACGACCCAAAGTTAATCCAAATAGCACCAAAAACACTAAGCCGGTCACCCCCTTTCTCATTTCTCACCTCCCCTTGTCTCAACTCGCGCATGTATGTTTCGAGAATTTCGGGCGGTGCGCTTTTTAGATGGTGATAAATTTTGAAATGGTTATCATAATTATGTGTATCGCGGTTGGTTGAGACAAGGTGACTCAGGGTGGGAGGGTTTTCGTGGGACTCGGGGACCCGGGGTTTTGAGAACCCAGGTGACTTTGAAGACCAGGTGGATTTGGAGGGATCCACTTGGACCTTTTTGTGGCTCTTTGGGACACCCATGAGACCCTTTTGAAAAACTATGGGACCCTTTAGAGGCCCCTCTGAATCCTGGAACCTCTGCTCCCTCCTCCCAGCGCTGTAAAACCCATACACAGAAGAACGTTTATGCGAGATCAGTGGAAACCTGTTGAGGCGAGGGGTCTCGGGAGCTCGAGAAGACCCGGGGGACATGGGTTACCCTCCGGGATTCATCGGGCTCTTTTGCAACTCAAGGGACCAATGCCCCCCCCCCGCCCTATCCCCTTAAAGAATCGGTGCGAAATCAATAATCTGAGCAGTTTTTCTGCCCATGACGAACCTGCTCCTACTCTTTTTCACGATCTCCGATATTATAACGCTGGTGTATTTGTGCGGGAGTTCGTGTTTGTGATTTTTTGAAAGAGTATTTTTTTTCAGTCTGTGCTCGCTCGCGCGTGCACGGACCATATGCAGTTTCTGGGGTTGACCTGGACTGTGCAGATATAAAACCTTGTGATGCGTTGCGGTTGGAGTCTATCTAATCCGTGAAGCCATAGACCTTGTACCAATTTCGACGATACTTGCTGTGCGCACTGTCGCGCGTGCATGTTATTCTTGGAGTTCTGAGTGGTTGGAGGCGGGGATTCGTTTTATCCGAGTCTTAATCTGGAATTTTCACCGTTCCCTTAACCACGTTTTACTGGTGTTGCAGAGAACTCCCGATATAGCATAGATTGGTCCCTAGTTTGTGCTGGGAACTTATACCGCACGTTTGCTTTCACTAAATATTTGAGGTCGTGTAAAGTTAACAGTAAACTCGCTATAGCCAACTAATAGGCCAGCAAGAGCGAGCCCCAAGGCCCCTGGCGCGAACCAGGGGGCCGATGGGGAGCCGAAAGAAACTCCATTTGGGAGCTTTGCGCAGAGGCAGTATCGTGACAAATGACGGACAACTTAGTTTGAAATTAACATCGCATACTGTTCTTCGCGTCTAAGCTCCAACGTTTACAAGTTTCCAGGGTATAGAACCTTTTTTTTGCTCTATTAAAATAAGAGCCGGTCACCGCTCTAAGCCGAATATCGCTCCGAGACCGAATATCGTATCTTAAAGGTTTAAGTTTTCAACTAAATTGGAGAGATCGACCATCATCTCTTTAGAGCGAGAGCAATAAGGCACCTCAGAGGGATACCCCCTGGGGGTATCCCAGGCTCACCCGCCTTCGCGTGGTGTCCTCGTTATCCACCAATATTCATTTGTCCCTTTGTGTAAATACGTTTTGAGTTAGAAGATCCCTCCACCGTCCCCCCATTCAGTTTGTAG
>SDVV010020391.1:0-13331 GCA_016164225.1 Gammarus roeselii
GTGAGGGGAGAGAATCTCATTGCTCTCAAGAAACTCAACCAGACCAGAAACAATAATCTTTTCCAAACTCTTGCAGCACACAGAGGTCAGACTGACAGGGCGGTAGTTCAGAGGATCGTACCTCGACTTACCCTTGAACAGGGGGATCACAATTGACTCCAGCCACAGATCCGGAAGAACCCCACAAATTAATGACCTCTGAAATAGAATCAACAAAGGCTCTGACAGTGCACCCGCACAACTCTTCAGAAGCTTTGGATGTAAGCCATCGGGCCCCATTGCCGACGAAGCGTCTAGAGCCAACAGCACGCTAAGCACCTGAGCATGAGTGACAACTGGATCAGTTGTCACTCATGGTGTCGCAAATGAACAGCACAAGTAGAAACCTCTTTCTTAGTACACAACCTAGTCAATGATTGTAAGAGACTAAGGAACAGTAAATCTCCTCCACCTAACACAGGAGGTCCATCCATCATTGAACCCTCAGGTAAACCAGAATCAGCCTCTCTTCTGTAAGGCGGTACATCAGTTGCTAGGCAAGAAAGAGCATCGGCCGCTCTATTAAGATGCCCAAGGGTATACCAGATTTCAAATAAAAAATATGAAAGTTCCTCAACTGTACGTGCAAGTCGTGAGCAAACCAATCTCATCTTTTGTAAATGAACTCATGGTTGATGGTCTGTATAGAGAACAAATTCTACACCATACAGAAACGGATGGAACGTTTTTACACCCCTGCGTAAGGCAGTGGGTATGGGTGAAGGTCATGGAAGCAAAGCTTATCACATGGTGACATTCACCCTGTTGTTGAGCTAAGTAAGCACCAGCCTCAGTAGCTGAAGCGTCAACCCACAATTCAAGTTTATGAGCATAATCAGAATAATCACAATAGGAAAGTGCTAGGTCTTGCATAATTTCCTGCTTGGGTTTATCAAACGCTTCAGTCATTTCAGGGGTCCAAGTAATAATTTTGATCGGCAGACAGAGGTTAGACATGAGAGGAGTTTTTGAATTTCAGAGCACTGAGGAAGGAATTCAAGTTGGAAATTTATGAAACCCAAAAATTCACAGAGTTCACCAATATTATTGGGTTTGGGGTACTGTTCAATCTTTTTAATGAAATAAGGAGTTTTCTTTATACCGGATTGACTTACAAGGTGGCCAAGAAATTGAACTTGAGGCTGGAACCATTCACATTAGAGGGTTTAATTTTGATATTGCAGAAATGGAGTGTCTGAAGAACTTAAGAAACAAGACTAAGATGCTCTTGGAAAGTGGTACCCATGATCAAAATATCATCAATGTAAACTATTACTTTGTTGGAAGGAAATTAAGAGAGAACGGCCTGAATTTCCCGTTGGAAAGCCGATGGTGCATTACAGAGTTCAAAACTAAGTTGTTTGAATTGCCAATGATTACGGGGAGTAGAAAATGCAACGAATTGACGACATTGCTCCTCAACAGGAATCATATAGTACCCACAGACTAGATCAAGACTGGTGAAAAATTGGGTCCCATGAAGGCCATAAATTAAGTCTGAAAGATTGGGCTTAGGAAACTTGTCCAGAATGGTAACTTTCTTTAGTTGTTTATAATCAATGCAAAGATCTAGTGAATTTCATTCATGACACTGCTGCTCAATTTTGTCAGTGACAGGAGCTGAAAAACGTCGCGGTCGTTGATAAATAGGGGTGTTATTGTAGAGTTAGATTTGGTGCTTTGTGTTACCAGCATTGCCAATATCTAAATCCCCTGAACTAAGTACACCACGCACCTGCTTAAGCATAGTATAAATCTGTTCCTGTTGTTCAGCAGTTAGATCTGGTAGCTTGATGGCCTCTATGATCTGCCATCTGTAAGTGGCTCATGAGGGATGGCCTCTTCATCTGGCAGCTGAGCCATAGATGAAAGAGTGCCATGGGCCGATCCTTTTTAAATGACAGTATCAGACGCAAGAGCAGTTACTAAGACATGTTTCTGTTCTGAGTCAAAGACACTAGCCATCCCTCTAAGTCTAGGTTGAAGGTTAGGATCCACAGAATCATAGCAAATAAAGAACATATGGCCAGGTAGAGTATGAGTGTCTGGATACTGCACAAGGACAGATTGAGTAGTGCCGGCCATAATCTTCATGTCTACTGCAGCACGGCATTCAATCCCGGAAACCATCCTGCACCTATGCATGCCAGACTTGTCTAAATAAATATCCATCTGGCCACCATCTATTAAATGCTTTGTCACTCTCCTATCCCTAACACAAATTTTGAGATGGTTAGCCTGCATGAAGTCTACACCTAACACAATATTTACACTCATCATCTCAGGAAGGACCAGAAACTTGGTCACACCCTCTGGAACCATGTCAATATGGACAAAACCTACACAAGATCCAATAGTATTAAACACTTGTTTGAATAATCACTTAGAAGCTGTTAGTTTTATTTTTAATTTTCAATTTCAGTTCATCAACTACATGTTTTAATATCAGTGAAACAGAAGCACAAGTATCAATAATAGTTTCTATTTCAACACCATCCAAAAATATTTTCATCTTCATCAGTTGAATCTGTTCACTGACTGAATTAATCACTTTTCCTGGAAGAGGCTGACCAACCAAGGTAACCAGTGAACAACCTACATGTGATCCTGACTGACCTAACATATCCTTACATTCAAGATCAGCTGCAGGCTCTTGCTGAGGATCTGAATTATAATGCAAGGGGTATCCATTGATAGAAGTTTCCCAATTTGAGGATTCAGACTCTGTGCTAGTTGTCTCCGAAGGTGTCGCCTCTGAGAAGCCAGCAACGGTCTGCTCCTCAGGTAGCCCCAAAGAAGACTGCAACTGAAGAAGACGCTGCTGAGGTAGTTCCTGCTGTTGCTGATGTAACCTTTGCAGATCAAGGTTATATTGGTCTTTCTCCAACAACTGCTGCTGCTGCTGAAGCTCTTCCTTCTTCAAATGCAAGCTATAATCAAGGGCAGCCTGCTTAATAGCCTTGCAATCTTTGAGCAGTGGCTGGCATATCTCCTGTTGCTTCTCCTTGAATTGGTCATCAGAGAGCTCAAACGGTTTTTTGAAACACTCATCAAAATGCTTCACCTTTTTGCACAAAGTGTCCCACGCTTTATCAGTAATGTCCAGGTGAGGTGTGTCACCAGCCTCAGTGCTGGAAGAGGAAGGGCTGGGTTGGATAACAGTGTCAGACAAACTTGACTGCTTATGTGGACTTCCCTCTTTTGCAGAAGTTGGGAAAACTAACAATTGCCCTGGTGAGTCCCCTCCATCATCAAGGCCAATCAGTTTAATGCAGTAATTTTCTTCAATTTATAGTTGGGGTCTTACAAGCTGCAGTCTTCAATGTGATGGTTCTTTATACAGGTCTGACAGAATCCCCTTGCTGAACCACGCGACTAGAACTCCTGCAGTGGGAACAAGTCTTAGCAGCATGAAGTGCGCGATTCTTGAAGATACGAGTAGAGTTAGGTGACGTTGGCAGCTTGCCTGCCTGCTGTGCAATTGGAGATGATGGTCTGGACGCTTCTTCTCCCAGATTGCGAGATAGTGGTGGATACGAAGATGTTTGCTGTTGCTGTGACACCGCCAGACGATGTTGCTGGGCTTGAGGACTAGCTTTGTGTGCCCACATGACAGCTCGTTTAGCAGATGAGTCCCTCTTCTGCAGATCTCGAGCAATCTCAAGAATCTTTGCAAAAGCAAGATACCCACTACTTGGCCCTGGTGCAGCACAAAGCACGCACTCTGCATCACTGATCTTCTCAGCAATTTCAGCTGGGATGGTATCCAGGAAGTGCTTCCCAAGTTTTGCAGCACACTCCTTCTTGTTCTTCGGATAAGCTTGACGGGCCAGTTCAACAAGCTTCATCCCATATATGTCCAGCGCTGTCAGTTGGCTGGGCTCTCTCTAGTTGGTCCTGCCAGTAGGTACTTCCACCAATCTTCTGTTTCTTGTACCAGTCCATGAGCTCCTCTTACATTCCCCATATTTGAGTTTTCGTCCTCCCACCTTGTAAACTTCCAGAATCTCACGGTTCAAAAACTCTGACAGCTTCTGGGTCTTGTCATAAGTGGATCCATTGAATGTCTTGGAAAATAGTCCTCAAAGGTTGACAAGAAGTCCTTCAAGTGGATTGTTCTGGTGGTCTCAAACGCAGGTGGTGTGACAACATCATGCTGGTCACAACACAGGTGGCGATGGTTGAGACGCGGTAGAGGGCAGCCAAGCAAATTCACTTCTGAGTTGCTGTCAGAATCATCACTTGATGAAATAACAATTTCTTCAATCTTTAAATGTGCAGGGACCCTGATCTGATGGTCTTCACCAATCTTGGCTTTAACATCAAAGGAATTGGAATCTTCCTGGATAGAACTTATCATCCGAGAAACCCTACTCATCCCGTCAGGTTTCTTATCTTCCCCCTTATTAGAGGAAGAAGGCAATCCACGGCTTCCTAGATGAAGGATGTGGATGCAACGCTGCTCAGGCAACTTGTTGGTCCAGTATGGGTCTGCAGCAATGGCGTCTAAGGTGTAGTACCAGTCCTGGTTGGTGAGACTTGACTCCAATGCATCATCATCAAGGACAATGACTGCTGGATCCTGCTTGAGTAGTCGTTCCAGATGAGACGCAGTCAAAGTGTGTCGTGCGGTAACCTGTCACAAGGAACCTCCAGTCCACCACTGAAGAGCGCCCATTGTAGCGCATCTATCTTAATCAACAAGTCAGGGTTGATGTTGTATCTGAAGTGCGGACCAATGAAATCTGCATGGACTTGGGGGTGACTGAACTGCATCAGCAATGACTGGGTGGAGATAACTGGGGACAGAACCGATATACGTGTGGCGCCTCCTGCACCACCTGTCTTGCATCCTATCTGCATACAGAAGTCATCAAGAGGCCTTGCAATGAGGCTAGCTGCCGCAGCTCCACCAAGCCCACACACCTGCCGATGCTCCCCTAACTGGGCTGACTGATCGGAATTGGTAAGAGAGATGTTGAGTAAAGACATTGTGTGGGGGAAATAGTCAGATCGCGTTGGAGACGCCAATGTAGCCAGGCTACACAATTCGCGGGTCGGACAAACTTGTTGTCCTTGTGTCTCATAGGATGTATGTCTCTTATCAATGGTGGAAATTGAAGGAAAATAAAAACAGAAAGTGATCCAAAGAAGTATACTCTGTAATGAAGGTGAGTGATTTAGTTGAAGGGATGCTAACCAGTGTGTTCTATTGTGATTGGCTAGCATCAGGACTTAGATGTGGGACTTAGTATCAGCATGAAACTAGAAGCATGAGATTAGGAGCATGAAATTAGGAGCATGAGCAGATGTAGCAAACTTGTGAAGAGAAGAAAGCATACTGCAAGGATAAAATATGAAGATGCCAATAAATAATCTGACTAATCTTCAAGGATTCCTGAGGCCATAGGGAGGGTACTGGGGTTGTAATTAAAAATTAAATGAATACCAAATCATGGAGAGGAACCAAGGGACACTTGAAGGCCAAATAAACCAAACTGAACTCTAAACATAAAGTGCATGCATTATAACACAAGCAAAAATAAAGCTTCAACAGATAGTAGGCAAATCATAATATAATAAGGCAATTATCTCACTCACTAGCAATTGAATTTTAAAAATATCAGGTTCCCTTGCTGGAGAATTGAGAGGAACAGGCAACTCTTTCATAGGCAAATCATAGGTAATGTGATTGAACAAACAATGCCTTAGCAGCTTTGAACAAAGCATAAAATGAGGATTGAAAAAAAATGAATAAAATATAAATAAATCATCATCAAAATCAAGGAAGCGCATCCAGCAGATCCACTGATTGAAAATTCTATGCTCAAAACATTCATTTATAAGGTTTTTACAAAAGCCAATCAAAGAAAATCATAGAAGATAATAATTATTGACATGAAAAATTGAATAGATATTACAAATCATTTGAGTCTGATGCATTTAGGTACATACTGGCGATATTAATTACTTGCCTAGACTGAATCTGTAGTTACAAAAATATGAGGAATAATCACAAGCAATAAGCAAATACAAGAATAAAATGAATAAAGTAAGAAAATGTAAGTTAAATATGTACAATTGAAGGTTCCTATCTGGGGAAAAATCATCGGCTAATATAACACAGCAACTCACCCAGGCAGTAGATTTAATTAATCTAAGTTGAAAAGTTAATGATGGTAAGTGGGTTGTGTAACCAAGCACTTTGCTAATACTGGCAAGCAATGATTAAATAATTTGATTCCTGCAACAAACAGAAAAACAAGTTAATTGAAGTGCATGATAAGCAAATCAAATGATGAATGTCAGAATTGCAAGAGATGGATTGTGCTGCAAAACAACAAACACTGCTCCGGTAACTGTGGAAAAATACCCTTTATCAGGTTCCTTACCAGAGTAACATATTCAAGGGTTTATAGACAGGCAGTAAATCTAATGAGGAGAAAACACTAAGATCTACAGATCATATAACTATTCTTTAACAAAAGAATGTGAATCAATGAAGCATTAAAGCTGAATGTTATGAAACACCTTACCTTCTAATTTGACATGATCATGTTCTTGCTTTCTGCCTTACACAAGGGAATGTATTGGCCTTGATGGGTTCCAACATCATCTTGTTTCCTACAGGTATGATTGTGGTGCTTGGAATTGATGGAAATTTTTCAGGCATGACTGCTTTATTTATTTTGATTGTGGGTTTTGTTTGTAGGTGTCATAGAATTGTTGATGTGTTTTTGATACCCAAATTGCTTGTAAACTTGTTTGTTTCTGATAATTGGATGTGTAAGTTTAACTACAAGAAAAAAACAATCTTCTTCAATGCAGGCTGCTTGCTCTACATAAATTTCTATGGTACCTGAATGCACTTGTGATCAATTGTGAAGAAACTTACAGCAGATGTTTCACAACATGATAGCCTTTTTCTATTGGAAGGACTGTAGCTATGCAGTTTTGCACAGATTTTGATCATTTTGATGGAGACCAATCATGCTTGAATTGTTGCCAACCAATTGTGACATTGTTTTTCCCTTATTTTATGGGAGGACCACGGACCAACTATTTAGATCTGGATTGTCTTCTTGTTTTATAGTGTTATTTGCTCATTTCAAGCAAACAAATTTAGCAAGGAACAAAGCGCACAAACCACCGTTTTAAGCTTTAGCTATATGTAACAAACTGGACTTACATATTAATTAATTTGTACAGTGTGTGAAGACATCTTGTAAAACTAACAACATTTGCAATGATGACCTTTGTTCTTGTGTTCAACTGATGACTGGTATGTATAGCTAAAAAAATTCTCATTGCTAGCACACAAACAAATTCTAACACACTAGCTGGATGGAACCAAATGTGCTGTATGTCCTGTTTCAGGTTAGTTCTGCAAATTAAGGATTAGCAATTTTGTTAATCAATAATACATGGCATTTGAATAACAAGGTATCAATGTTGAATTACCGTCCAACTATGTAGCTCGAGTGCCCATCAGTCATTGCGTTGCAGCATTTATCTGCACAGTCTTCACAACAGCAATGTTTGTTGAGCAATCTGGTCTTTGTTTTGTGTAGCTATGAGGAGTCATATGTGAGTAAGCACACCTGGATTTGGTATTTTTTGTCTGTGCATATGTCAGCCTCACCAGTTTAGGGTATCTGGTTTTGAGTGAAACGAAAATCGGTTCATCTCTAAATTATTTAACACCTAACCTCATGTCAGGGAGTTTACTGCAACATGAACTATAATGCTTCCCTCTCTTTATTTAAAGGTTTCACCATTATTTTGGACATCGTTTTGTGTTTCACACACATATCTCGACAATCTGTTGAACACATTGTTTGTGAGGCTGTCTCATGATTGTCATAAACAAAAAAATGTCCACCTTCTTTCATGCATGCTTTTTATCCTACAATCTCTATTTTCAGCTGGACACATCCTGACAGCCAGCAATGGCGCTCACGTCACCAACAATCAGCTGGACACATCCTGACAGCCATCAATGGCATCCATCTCACCAACAATCAGCTGGAAACATCTTGACAGTCATCAATGGCGTCCACGTCACCAACAATCAGAGGGGCACATCTTGACAGCCATCAATTGCGTCCACGTCGCCAGCAGCGGGGCACTTCTTTGCAGACATCAATGGCGTTCACGTCACCAACAATCGGCGAAGCGCATCCTGACAGCTATCAATGGCGTCCACGTCACCAACAATCAGCTGGGCACATCCTGTTAGCCATCAACAAGGTTCACGTCAGCATCAATCAACTTAATGATAAGGAAGAAGCAAAGATAGTGCTGGCTTATTTCATTAATTATCCCATCAGTTAGACATTTTGTTTGACCTAGACTCAGTACAACTGAGAAATATTAAAGGTAAGCATTCGAATGGGAGTTAGCTTTTTTATTTTTCTTAGTTTGCTATGATTTTAAGCATGTGCTTATGAATATATATACACTAGGTATCTAGGTAAATTTAGTAAGTAGCTAATATATTAGCTGTTGAGTAAAGTGTAATCCATCCCAATAAGTCCCTTGATCAAAAGCCTTTTAAGTTGTTTCATCATCATCAAAGCAATGAGTACCTGCAGTAGTAAATTTTAAAATGAGAGTAATAAATTGTTACAAAGTAGGAAAAAGTGAATATACATAATTCAATTTGGCATGTCCACTTTTTCCAACATTGTCACAATGTATTCCTCTCGTTTTAAAATTTACTATTGCAATTACTCATTGCTTTGCTGATAGGTGAATAGGTTCACCATCGCTTAAGGTTCAGATATCTTATTAACCCCTAGGTACTGCAGGCTGGCACTTATTGTCCTACTTTATTACTAGACGTGCTGTCTGGAATTCGTAGCTATTGAGGCAACTGGTGCCTGCACAGTAACATCATCATAGCTATACTGAACAATATCGATTTATAATATTGATACAATTCCGTCCTTTCTTCTCGTCTTGTTGCTTCCTAGTCCTAGCTTCCTGTCTCCCGTCCAAGCTTGGTTTCCCATGTAAGTTTAAGGTCTCCCCTCCTATCTTCTCGAGCCCTCCTTCCTAGCTTTCCGAGCCCCCCTTCCTAGCTTCATAGCTTACGTCTCTATGTTGGCCCAACGTTTCCCCTCCTAGCTTTCCAGTTCCCTTCCCAGCTATCCAGATCCTTTT
This sequence comes from Gammarus roeselii, assembly GCA_016164225.1. Lineage (NCBI taxonomy): Eukaryota > Metazoa > Arthropoda > Malacostraca > Amphipoda > Gammaridae > Gammarus > Gammarus roeselii. Next base: position 9,205 of record SDVV010020391.1, read on the forward strand.
CTAGCTTACCGGCTCCCCTTCTAGCTTTTCGGCTCCCCTCCTAGCTTTTTGGCTCCCCTCCTAGCTTTTCGGCGCCCTCCTTACATCTCGGCGCCCTCCTTACATCTCGGCGCCCTCCTTACATCTCGGCGCCCTCCTTACATCTCGGCGCCCTCTTAGCATCTAGGCGCCCTCTTAGCATCTAGGCGCCCTCCTAACATCTCAGCGTCTTCCTAACATCTCTGTGCCCTCCTAACATCTCGTCATCCTACTTATATCTCGGCGTCCTCCTAGCATCTCTGCATCCTCCTAACATCTCTGCATCCTCCTAACATCTCTGCATCCTCCTAACATCTCTGCATCCTCCTAAAATCTCTGCATCCTCCTAAAATCTCTGCATCCTCCTAACATCTCTGCATCCTCCTAACATCTCTGCATCCTCCTAACATCTCTGCATCCTCCTAACATCTCGGTGTCCTCCTAATATCTCGGTGTCCTCCTAATATCTTGGTGTCCTTTTAATATCTCGGCGTCCTCCTAAGATTCTTTTCTAGCTTTTTGGTTCGTTTCTAACTTTTTAGTTATTTTTCTAGCATTTGGTTCCTTTTCTAGCTTTTTGGTTCATTTCCTAGCTTTGTGGTTCCTTTCCTAGCTTTTTGGTTCCTTTCGTAGCTTTTTGATTCCTTTCCTAGCTTCTTGGTTCCTTTTCTTGCTTCTTGGTTCCTTTCCTTGCTTTATGATTCCATTCCTAGCTCTTTGGTTGCATTCCTATCTTATTGGTTCCTTTCCTAGCTTTTCGGATCCTGTCCTAGATTACCGGCATCTGTCCTAGCTTTTCGGATTCTGTCCTAGATTACGGGCTCCTGTCCTAGCTTCTTGGATCCTGTCCTAGATTACCAGCTCCTGCCCTAGCTTCTTCGATCCTGTCCTAGCTTCTTGGATCCTGTCCTAGATTACATGCTCCTGTTCTAGATTACATGCTCCTGTTCTAGATTACTGGCTCCTGTCCTAGCGTTCTGTGCTCTCCTTCTATCATCTCGTCTCCACTCTTTCATTGATGCTTCCTTGCCCTTGTTCTCTTTTTCCTGGCCTCCATTTTCTCGTCCTGGCCTCCATTCTTTTGTCCTGGCCTCCATTCTCTCGTCCTGGTCTCTATTCTCTTGTCCTGGCCTCTACTCTCTTGTACTGGCATCCATTCTCTTGTCCTTGCCTCCATTCTTTTGTCCTGGCCTCCATTTTCTCGTCTTGGTCTCCATTCGCTTGTCCTGGCCTCCATTCTCTCTTCCTGGCCTCCATTCTCTCTTCCTGGCCTCCATTCTCTCTTCCTGGCCTCCATTCTCTCTTCCTGGCCTCCATTCTCTCTTCCTGGCCTCCATTCTCTCTTCTTGGTCTTCCTTCTCTCTTCCTGGTCTTCCTTCTCTCTTCCTGGCCTCCATTCTCTCGTCTTGTCCTCCGTTCTATCATCCTTGCCTTCACGTTCTCGTCCTTGCCTTTGCTTTCTCGTCCTTGCCTTCACTCTTTCGTCCTTGCCTTCACTCTTTCGTCCTTGCCTTCACTATTTCGTCCTTGCCTTCACTCTTTCGTCCTTACCTTCACTCTTTCGTCCTTGCCTTCACTCTTTCGTCCTTGCCTTCACTCTTTCGTCCTTGCCTTCACTCTTTCGTCCTTGCCTTCACTCTTTCGTCCTTGCTTTCACTCTTTCGTCCTTGCCTTCACTCTTTCGTCCTTGCCTTCACTCTTTCGTCCTTGCCTTCACTCTTTCGTCCTTGCCTTCACTCTCTCGTCCTTTCTTTCACTCTCTCGTCCTTCCCTTCACTCTCTCGTCCTTGCCTTCACTCTTTTGTCCTTGCCTTCACTCCCACGTCCTTGCCTTCAGTCTCTTGTCCTTGCTTTTAATCTCTCGTTCTTTCCTTCAGTCGTTTGTTCCTGTCTCCACTCTCTCGTCCTTGACTTCACTCTCGTCCTTGCCTTCCCTCGTCTTTGCTTTTGCTCTCTCGTCCTTGCCTTTACTCTCTCGTCCTTGCCTTCACTTTCTCGTCCTTTCTTTCTCTCTCTCGTCGTTTCTTTTACTCTCTTCCATGTCTCCATTCTTTCGTTCTGTCATCCGTTCTCATACTGGCCAACGTTCTCTCGTCTTTGCGTTCATTCTCTCGTTCTGGCATCCATTCTGTCGTCATGGCTTACGTTGTCTTTCTGACTCTCGTTTTCTCTGCCTTCCCTCTGCTCACTTGCCCTTGCCTCCACTTTCTCGTCTTTGCTTCCGTTTCTGCGTCCTTGCTTCCGTTTCTGTATCCTTGCTTCATGTTCTGCGTCCTTGCCTCCAGTTTGTCTTGCTTTTGCCTCCATTCTCTCTTGCCCTTGCCTCCATTCTCTCGTCTTGGTCTACATTCTCTTGTCTTGGCCAGTTGAGATTATCTATTTTTTCTCAGATTGCTTCTACCGTAACCGTTGCGTGTCGTAGGAGGCGACTAATAGGGGGCGGGGCGAGGAGGCAAGGAATCCTCTCTGTAAAACTTTTCCCTAAAAGATGGCAAGACAAGCGGGGGGAGGAGAGGCTGACGCCTCTCCGAACCCTATTGTTAGAGTCGCTGAATATGCGCGGTTGTAGTACAAATGAAGCTAAGAGGCGAGAGATTGGTGAGGTGTTTGTGAGGAGGAAGTTAGATGTGTTGGCACTTAGTCAGACCAAGCAGAAGGGTGTGAGTTTGGAGTGGTAAGGAAGTCAGGCGTTTATGATGGTTGGGAACGAGAAGGTGTGGTGTTATTATTGTGTGATTGACTGACTAGTAGCGTTACTGAGTGGAAAGAGGTGTCCTCTAGATTGATGTGAGTGAAAGTAAAGTTTGTCATAAAAAAATGGTATATTTGTGAGTCCGTACGGACATAGACATGGAGGAGAGGGAGCAATTTTGTACTTACCTGAGCGAGTGTATTGAGAGTTTTGGAAGTCAATTCAATGTGGCTGTACTGGGCGACTTTGATGCAAGAGTGGGAGATGCAGTAGTGGATAATATGATAGGGAGTTATGGTGTTCCTGATAGAAATGACAGTGGAGAAAACCTCATAGGTTTATGCATGGAGCGAGGTCTGGTCGTCAGAAACAGCCTGTTCAAGAAGCATGATATCCACAAGTACACGCGGGTAGGGATGACGAATGGCGATGTGGTGGAGAGCGCACCGATGGATTTTGTGTTAATTTTGAGGAGAGTGGTGGGGGGGCTGTTGGATGTGCGGGTGGTGAGAGGAGTGGGTGGAGGAGTGTTTGACCATCTGCTGGTGGAAGCAAGATTAAGAGGGGAGCATAAGTGAAAGGGAAACAAGAGAGTGGGAGGAGGAAGAGAGGTAGTGAAAGTAAGTGAGCTAAATGAGAAAAGCAGAGCGGAGGAGTTCCAGCGAGCATTGAGGGAGGAATGTGACAATGTGAGAGGACAGGAGCTGCAAGATGTGGAGAAAAAATAGGAGACTTTAAGAGATGCCTTGTTGAGATGTTCGTGAGATGTATGTGGTGTGCGACGTGTGGGCGAGTGCAGAAGGAAAGGTTGCGAGTGGTGGATCGAGGAGGTTAGACTGGCGGTGGCACGGAAAAGAGGAGCGTTTGAGGAGTGGTTGCAGGTGAAGTCTGTGGTGGCATATAAAGGCTATAAAGAGAAGAGAAACGAGGTGAAGCGGGTGGCGAGGAGAGCCAAAAGGGACGCTGATGCCAGGTGGGGCAGACTGTTGTGCCAGAATTTTGAGGAGAACAAAAAGGTGTTCTGGGAAGAGGTGAAGAGGGTGAGGAAGGGAGAGACCCTCTCTTGCTTCCATCCGCAACGTCCTACAGCTCATTACACTCTTTAGTGCACCCAACACTTGACCTCCCTCCTTCACTCGCGCCTTCACTTTAGTTTCCACTAGTTCAGTTTTCTCCACATGGGAGCCCAGATACTTAAAACACTGAACTTCCTCCAAGAGCTCTCCATTTAGGGTGACACTTATTTTGCTCGCATCGACAGTCCTCGAGCATCTCATTACTTTACTCTTACCCACGTTCACTCGAAGCTTCCTCCTCTCACACACTCTACCAAACTCAGATACTAGCCTACATAGCTTCACCTCCGAATCCGCAACCAGGGTCGTATCATCAGCAAATAGCAACTGGCTCAACTGCC
>SDVV010020392.1:0-13330 GCA_016164225.1 Gammarus roeselii
TGACACTGCTAAAATTTTCACATTTTTTCTAACGTTGAAAGCGTTGTTTCGTTTATTCCTCGCGCACTTAGGCGTGCGAGCCTACTGGAATCAATAATCATCGAGCCCTACGGGGGAGCCTATTATGACTCACGTTGAGGCTCTGGTGGAAATGAGGCTCAAATCAAATCAAAAACCACACCTTCTCGTGCCCTACCTTCCTCCACACCAGACTTTCTTCCACTTACAACACCAAACTCACATTCGCCCTTACCTTTCAACTTCGTCTCACTCAGCGCCAACACATCTAACTTCCTCCTCACAAACATCTCGCCAATCTTTCTCCTCTTTACATCACTCGCACTACAGCCACGCACATTCAGCGACCCTAACAATAGGGTTTGGAGAGGCGTGTGCCCCTTCCCCCCCCCCCGCTCGTCTTGCCGTCTTCGAGGAAAGGTTTTACAGAGAACGGGATTCCTAGCCCCTTAAATACCGCCCCGTTTTATCGCCTTTTACGACACGCTGGGGGTTGCGGTAGCACGATTCTACTCTCGGCTACGGGGTGCCCCTTTAGTCGCCTTCTACGACACGTGGTGGATACGGTAGCAAGATTCTAAAGCTTCGGCTACAAGGCACAACATATAAAACATGAACTCAACATATATGAGCCCCTCAACAACGCCGCGACACACGAGCCGTCTCATCACACCATCCATATAAGCTCTTGGTTATTCCGCCGCCTGCAAGCATTTGTCTTAGCCAACCCAGCAGCAGACGTCACAAGGCCTGTAGCCACAGCGGGGGTTGAGTCAATCACAGGAGCAGTGTCCCCGAGGGTTGCAGAACTTGTAAGGGAAGGACCGCACTGCATCCTCTCTCCAGATGCATCAGCCATGTATGCCTCGAACCCGGCAGAACAAAGATACTTATCCGTAATGTTTGGCTGGAGCAATTGGACACGCGACATGCTTGATGACAGGAAGCCTGGCATGTTTGTAGACGGGGCCACCGACAGAGGAGCGATCAGTGATACGAAGCTCTGGACAGTCGCTTGGGGGAGAAGGCTTCCGAGCTCTGTTTCGGACGTGGAGATTTCCATGGCAAGTTGGTCATCGTCTGATCCATCAAGACCGTGAGCAAGAGAAAGAATGTTCCCACTCGAGAAAACGGAACTAGTGACTGATGAAGAGGTAGAAAAGGCTTGGAGGAGGAAGGAATCGCAGGACATGTTCTTTGATGTAAACCCAAAGTTCACAGGATCTAGAATTGAATCCAAGGACTTTGAGGACGCGTCAGGGCAAAGAGAAGGATGAGGTGGAGGACGAGCGTAGCCTGCAAAATCCAACAGATGCTTGGAGTCCATGTCCCCGATACCCTGGAAGCGTCCCCTTTTGGACTGCTGTAGGTGTTCGTCCTCCCTGACCCTCCTCCTGCCCGCCACCGGCACCAAGTCTCGAGACACAGAGGCGTCCGTCAGTAGGTTCATCAATTGAAATAATGATTGGAAACATTTGAAATAGTTTGTGGATCATGGATGACCATCACTACTAATAATTAAATTCAAATTATGCAGATTTTTTTTCAATAAGGGGACTAATGGTTTTTCTGACTTATATATTTGCTAATTTCTTAGAAGGTCTTAGTCAGATTTTGATTATGATTTTCACAAGCAATTGTAGTCTGTTTTGTGAAGGCATTTATGTAATCTTTATAGCCATGTTTGTGCATTTTCAACAGGCGGTACAGTTTTTCTTTTCCTTTCTTTTAGGTGCAAATACCTGGTGTCATCCATGAATTCTTAGTTTGCTTGTGACAAAGCTCTTTTGTTATTAGAGGGAAATCTGCCTCGAACAGCACCAGCTAGGTGGCCGAATGGTTAGCATGTCGGTCTCTCCTCACAATAAACTTCTTTTGGAAGCTGAAGGCTGTCAGTTCGAGTCTACCTGACCCCGAGTGAGATATTCTGACCGGTTTCCTTAATGGTCCAAGGCCAACTTTTGAATGCCTTGGGTTTAAAAATTGCTTTCGGGTGGCAGCTACGCTGTAACCTGTTTATAAGCGAAAAATCTAAATTAAATTACAATCCACGTTGCAAAAACTTGTTTGGTGTTTCAGGTAGATGGCGGCCGCGTGGTGTGTCGTGTCCACGAACACTGTGAACACAGCATCACCAGCCTGGTGTGGCGTTCAGGGGCGGCCGACACGCGCCCAACAGGGCTCTACGTCGGTGACGACGCGGGACTCGTCACGCTCGTGAATGTACCCAGATCCAAGGTCAGGACGTGCATCTCGTCGCAGAATTTCTTTTATGTGCCAAGTATAAGTCCATTTTTGCAAGCTTGTCTGTTTTAATGCCGTCTGTATTTGCTGAGATAGTCTGGTCAGGTGTGATGAAAACATTTTGGTATCTCCTTACAAAAGGACATGTAATTGAAGATGCATGTCGTCGATGATTCAACCATTCTACCCTACATGTGGAGCTGCCTGCAGTAAATAAACATAAGTTGCAAAGGTTTTATATCCTGTTCAATATTTTCTGGTTATACCATTCACTTAAATTTCAAGGACCAACATAGGTCAAGTTGACTTTCATAATATATTGTGATTTTCATTTATTATTTTTCACTTTTATTTGTTGATTTTCAAAGAAGTTCTTGTTTCTTGATGTGTTTTTCACCGCATAGCTTAAGTTCATCAATGCCTCTCCACACTATCGGAGAAACTGTTTGTAGATTTCCTAATCTAATATACAGTTCATTGTCCAGGTTGCTGCACTATTCCAAACTCCCTGCATTCGACTACTTCAACTGGACTCTGGCATCGCCCAACTGGACTATCTTGACGATCAACTCGTTGTGTCGACGCACACTGCCACTTTTATTTGTGACACCAAGCAGGAACTCTTCACCCAAGTCGGAGAAAAATCACGACGGGGCAAGTTTGGTGGCTGCCTGTTCTACGTCAGAGACCGCTCAGAAAAGTGCAAATCATCGACTTGCGACCGTGATGTTCACATGAGTGCTTGTTCTTCTATGTTGAGGTGCTCTCCATTGCACCAACTTGATCGACCTATCGTTGAGGAGGCACAGTTAGCAGAAGAAAATTATGGTGAAGAGGAAGAGCATCTTGGTTTGATCATCTCCGAAAGTAAATATATTAACAGAAGCGTCTCTTTTTATTTAGGTGATACTGAAAATCGCATCCTGATCAAAGAAAACCATATACGTGAATGGAATGATAATAAAAAACGTTCGACATTTGATGGTCTCGAAACTTTTGATGGAGAAGTTATTTACCATGCATTAGATGCTTCTGAATCTAATAACCTTTCAGTGGAAAATTCTTCATTTCACAAAGTTTCGGCTTGCAATAGTTTATTTGGTAGTGACTTCAACACCAGCACCATTCCTAGTCAGAGACATCACTCTAACGGGAGCCAGCCCGGTTGCTTTCTCCGGGAGGAAGAGCTGCGTGTGTTCAGCGGTCGACCCCAGTCGCGCGTGTGGGAGGCCGACCTATCAGGCCGAGTCATCAGGACCCACCAGCTGGCGGGAGCGCTGGACGTATCTCCTCTGCCAGTGTACGACTTACGCGAGGACGGTAAACTTTGCGGTGACTCGCACACTTGTCAAGAGCTCCTGAAACTTTCTAGCAACACACGGACAGCAGATTGTTTTAAGGAAAACAATTCTAGTTATCATTTGAACAATTATCATGAGCAACAAACTGCTGGAATAAATAAAGCAGTAAAGGAAAATAGCAGTGATAATGCTGACGTTACTGAGAACACGGATAAGTTAGATCCTACTAAGACCTCTGAGAAAAGTTTGTCAGATCCTCTGTTTCTGGTATTCAATCAAGTTCTTCGCTTTCAAAATATATACCTATTGCTGGTATGTTCTAGAGGTGTATATGGCATTGATCCGTCAACTTCTACGGTGATATTCTTCCTACAAGTGAGCGTGTTGGGTGACGTGAGCGTAAGTGGGAACAGCCTGCTTTTGCGTAGCGTGTCTGGAGAGGTGATGCGTGTGAGTGTAGTGCCACCGGAGGTAGCCGTTCTCTCGCTCCACACCCTGAGGTTGTTCCGCAGCTGTGCACACCTCGCTGCTGGACATCTCTCGCTCTTCAAACACTCTGAAGTGCTCTCTAGGGTTAAGAAGGTGGTCATCAGAGACATTCTCGGTGTTGTTGATGACCCTTACCTTGCAGAATCTTTGGAAGCTCTGAAAAATGATTCGTCGCTTCACCCGCATGCAAGTGCTCAAGGTGACATTATTATTGATGAATCGGATCATTCAAGTACTAAATTGGCTTCCCTCAGAAGCAGTGAAGGCCATCATAGCGTGTCGATCAAGGAGCACGTGAAGCCTGCCGACCTTGCGGCTCACTCGTGTCCTGCAACACCACTAGCAAGAAGGGTGGGCAGACCATTTCTACAACAACATTCTAGTACCGGGTATCACACTCCTAGCTACTACTCACGCCCTCTGTTTGGTTTCAGGGGATACAGTGGTTCGGTGCCACCTCCTGCCGGAGGAGTTGAGCCTACCAGCAGCGTCTTGCATGGCCTCATGGGCAGCGTCACCTCCAACATGACATCCTCTTTGCTGACTGCCGTCACTACAAAACTTGCGGCCGTTGCTAGCCAGACGCGGGGGTTTCACGAATCGAGTAAATTTTTGGCTGGGAACTTTCGGGGAGGACCGTGGACGAAGGGGGAAGGGAATATCGAAGATGACGGGAAAACTTTCGAGAAGCCCTTCCTTGCAATCGTGTCGGGAAATGTTGAATCTGCACTAAGCGGTGTTTCATCTCCCCGATTGATCTCTAAACAGGAATCAAGGATTGATGATACGGGCTCTGGCAACTTGTTAGCCAAGAGTGATAGAAACATTGACTCAAGATATGTATTGAACGATACCTCTAATGCGGTGAATGACACAGTGAACCCCTCGTTTGATCATGATGATAATGGTTATACACCTGTCGGTGGATTTGAAGAACTCGTGGTCGAAAGGAAACAATGCAGAAAAAATAAAAAAGGCGTTGGACACAAAGATAAAGTGAAGAAATTGTCGAACGGGCAAAATTACTCGCAAGCAAACTTTGATTTTATTTATTGTAAGGAAAATCGTGAAAACGCGTGCGTTATTACCACCTCTCTTGAGAACCAAATATCAAATTTCGCAAAACTGGTCACAGAACTTGAACCTAATATTTCTATATTGAACTCAGACCCATCAAAGATATCAATATTGAGCGGTTGGTTGAAAGAATATGTCAAAATTGTGGGTGCCTTTGCAAGTAATAAAGCTGGTGTTGGTGACCGGGTATTGGATCAGTTTATGCACAGGCCTATTGAAACTTCAGATTCAAGAACCATTACCAAACAGAGCTTCAAACGGGAAATCACTACTCTACTTACCTATTGTCTGCAGTACAGGAATAGTTTGGAGCTGCCAAAACTTGATTCTTGCCCAGCACTGCCCGAAGTTTTCTCCAGTAGTTTTCATCCCGTTACATCAGAGTATGACAGGAAACTGGATTCATTCTTTGCCGCACTTTTCAATATAAGCTTTGATTTGGTCAATTACGAAACCATTGTTAATTATCTCCCTTCTCTAGGCATCAATTACTGTCCCAGACTCTGGTTAGTGCTGTTGTTTCAAGTGACCAACGAGTTGAGTATCGGACCCGCCAAGGCTGACTTAATCCTAGACATGTTCGAGACCCTCGACTTAAGTCGATCCCAAAAGCTTTTATTTTTTCGACACTATGTAGAGGCCGGTCAGCTGGAGCTTTTCGTCGAGGCGGCAGTCAAACTACATCATCCTACAGTTATTTTTGACATGCTACTCATTTCAAAACATGTTGCTATTATGAATGGGTTAAATAAAGCCAGTTTTAATCAATGTTCAGAAAAAGATCAGACGTTATCCACTACTTTAAACTGTGTTCCACCGACCAGCAGTGATGCTGACGGCCTACAGTCTGATGACCTTCTTTATGCATATCTCCTTCTATTATCCGAGAAGTACGATTTGGTGAGTCTGTATGTGAATCATTGGTGCGGCTGTCGCGAACTTCAGCACGACTTAGTGAGCTGCATCCTTCACAAACTTACTCCTCTGTCCCGCCATTGCTCATGTGGCGCTCCTCTTCCCAATGGCCCATGTTGCGCCATTGAGTCCAGTCTGCCACTAGTGTCACTTCTCTCAACAATAGTGCGGAGCGTGGTCTACGATCCCTCCCTATTGGCCGCTCTTTGTCACAAGCACTACTATTGGTCTGGATACTACAACCTGATGTTGCGGTACCAGCTGATGCCTCCTCACGACTTGCTTGCTACGGGGGTCCTGCAGACCGGTTGCTCCAACAGCCTGGGACTGCTCCTCGAGGCTCTAGATCACAACCACACATCGGAACTCTTCAGGACCCTGGCAACAATGTCAGAGGTAGCCACCCCAACCAACCAGTTCCGCTGTGGAAGATGTCATGTTTTAGTGCCTCTAACATCTGGCGACGGCCCGTTTTTTAATTATGTTAATAAAAATGTTGCTAGATTGCATCAGCGCAGCGACGAAGCCCGGAAGTTACCTGGATCGGACCCGCTCACAGTTCACAAAGCTGCCTCTCGAAATGAGCAAAAGGATTGCTGTCTTAGCGATGGTTAGTATTTGGTTTAGGACATTGTAAACTACCGCACAGATATCTAATGGAGGCTTCGCCACTTCCATTTTGCATGGACTGTCCAGTCTCTTTTACAATTGCCTATTTCTTAGCTGAATGTCCAACCTAGACAAAAAGGCCAACGCATCCACTTTCAGAGGAGCCGGTTCCTTGACTGTACTAATACGCTCTTACCAATGCTTACTCAGTTCCCTCGGATGTAATTTTGTGTGGAACTACTTCTCAGAAACTTTGAGTTTCCAACTTCTTAGCTGAAATGTAATTGTTATGAATTGATCACAGTTCATCTTACCTGCCGATAAATTCCTCCATCCCGGAGGATCACTGCTCCTAATTGATTTCCGAGTAAAATGATTCCTCTACCTTTCCTACAAAAGTAGTGACTTGAGCATAGCATGCCACGAGCCAAAACAAACACGTACACAGACGATGACTTGGTTGACGTTTGGCCCAACCTCATGACGAACACCATTATTTTCCTTCACACTCCCCTCCTTCACAATCACTATCTCTTTTTTTTCTCCCCTATCCTGAGTTTACCTAACTTTTATTTATATCATTTGAATTGTATGTTCAGTTCAAAATTCCTTCAACTTATCTCAAGCTCCCTTCTCATAATTCTCCCCATAGCCGTTACACACACGCGGCACGTACACACACACACACACACATGCCGTCCAAGAGGGAGCCTACGAGAGCCGAGCAGACAGTCGTAGGATGGGATGCTCGTGGTGGCGGCGTCGGGGCGTCGAAATCTGTCGGCGCTCTGCGAAAAAAACTCAACCCCTCCTCATTAGTTACGTCGCCGTTGCTGGCGGCTGCGTGGATGCGGCCTGTGTACTGCCCGGGCCCCTGGCCCACCGACAAAACACGAAACACCAGTACCACAACATATATTTTTTTCCCTAAGGGGAAGTGAGCAATCACCGGCGTCCGTTCTCCTTTTTCTTCTCCAAGCCGGTGACATAGAAGCCAACCCCGGTCCAAACATACATGCCCCCCCTGTGGGCGACCTTACAAGCGCCGCGTTGACGCGATCCAGTGCAGCTGTGGAGCATTGACACACTACACAAAACAATACTCTGGTGGCCACCACAATAGATACATACCACATGGGTGGCAATGCAACAACTGCCACCCAACCCACAACATTAGTACAGATATTAACAATAATACAGCCCGCCCCCCCGCACCAGCACCCGACGTCTCTCCACCGCTGAGCTGCCCTTCTCCTGTGTCTCCGGCGGCCTCGCCGCCGGCAGTGACTCCCCACGGGGCGCTACCCGTGTTGCCCCAGGCTCCACGCTCTCAGTCAGCCCAGCCACCACCCCCACCTCCGCGCTCCTCGGCCCCACCACCACTTCTCGGGCAACCACAACCACCCCTAGCCAATGCCGGACGCCTAAACATATTACAGATGAATACAAACGGCATTGGTCAAAAACAAGTAGAACGAAAACACTTCTTACACAAACACCACATCCACATTGTTTTACTCCAGGAAACAAAACTCGAACAAAAATCCAAAACACCAAAATTTCCTGGTTACATCACACTCCGCTACGACCGTCCTAACAACGACGGCGATGGCGAACTCATTACACTTGTACAATAAAACCTGCACTTCACAAACACAACCGCCTTCACTCGCGCACTACTCCCCCCGACAACACATTAGAACTACCATCACTACTTATACAAATCCACAAGAAACAGTACAACCTGTTCAACATATACATTCCACCAACTAGTTCCTGCCCACCACAATACACACATCAACTAGACTTTCTCAATACAACCGCAAACACCTCCGCTCCAGGATACTTCAACGCGCACGATCTCTCCTAGCTCATATCGCAGAGCGCTAACCGGAGGGGCAGTATTCCCGTTCATCAACTAGACCGCGCCCTACGGGGGAGCCTATTATGACTCACGTTGAGGCTCTGGTGGAAATGAGGCCCAAATCAATCAAAATCAATCAATCAACTAGACACACTTATCACACTAAACAACACAAACACTCCCACTCGCAAACCTTTCAACCCAAACACTCAACAGAACTCCCCAGATGTCTCATTCTGCTCTCCCAATCTTGCTCTAAATTGCCAGTGGGCAGTTCACCAGGACATGTCGTCCGACCACCTTCTAAAGGTCATTAGTTATCAACACCGATCCCCAATGCATAATGAGTCCCCGCATACTTTTCGAAATTACAAGAGAGAAGACTGGGACAAATTAACGATATCTATAGAAACCACCCTACAAAACTTTGACATCATCCAATATACATTCATCGACACGGCCACAATAAACTTCACAGCAGTACTACCCACGCAGACAGGCAACTCATACCCGCCGGGTTCGTTCGTAGCTTCAATCCATCTTTCCCGGCCCATATTAAGCGCTAAATTCAGCAGCGAAATCATCTCAGTAATTTACCCTCCACCATTGATCGAATCACACAGATTCAAACCCTCAACGCAGTAATAGATGCAGATATTTGTGAGCAACAGACGAACCTCTGGCGGGATGTGCTTGCAAACACAAACTTCCAAACCTCACCATCAAATATATGGAAACTCATTAGAAGCCTCAACAACAAAAACCACATGGACACACATGAGCCAATCCTATCACCCAACACCCACACCATCCCATCTGACCAACAACAAGCGGACATATTCAACAAACACTACGCAAACACCTGCCACCTACCACACCATCCATACAACAGGAGGATATTCAAACAGTTACACAAATTACAGATCTACGCACACATTGATCCTCCTTTCATACCAGCTATGACCATAGCCGCCATCCGCCAGACTAAAGACTCGTCAGCAACGGGTCCAGATGGCATATTATACATTCACCTTAAACATCTAGGTCTCCACGCCATCACGACCCTCACAGATATCTTTAATTTTTCCATACTGCACAATACAATACCCAACACTTTGAAACAAGGGGAAATCATACCAATCCAGAAACCCAAGAAAACTCCGACAGATCCAGCCTCATACAGACCCATTTCTCTTCTCCCGAACCCCTCGAAAATCTTGGAAAGACTGGTTCTAAACGAAACTAATGACCACATCCCACTCTCCCCCACACAAGACGGTTTCAGGACCCAACTCTCGACAACCACTCTCATCGCCAACCTCATCCAAACCATCCATGAGGCCTGAACGACACGTCCTCATAAACAGTTCTAAGAGACGTCCTCATGAACAAAATACTGAATACACAGATACAACCAAACTACAAGAAATGGATTGCTAATTTCCTCTCAAGCAGACAAGCACACACTCTCTATGATAACAAGTCATCCCGTACCCGCCATTTCCCCAATGGTGTCCCACAGGGCTCCGTCCTTTCCCCCTCCCTTTTCAACGTCTTCATGCACGACCTGCCAAATCCAACAGAACCAACCCAACACCAATATCGGCTCATATGCGGACGACCTCGCAATAAACACACAACACCACAAACACGAGATCGCCGCCGCACACCTCCCCAAGTACCTGAACTCTCTTGAAGTCTGGTTTCTGGATAACAGAATGAGGGTGTCTGCTAGCAAGTCCTCCCTAACACTATTAACACCAGACAACAGTGAACACCGTGTTCACCCCATGTCACGCTTAACAACACTCCCATACCCCATAGTCCCACTACCACAATCCTTCGAGTTACTTAATACACGAGGATGACATTCAAACAACCTCACACAAACAACATTGGCGTTAAAGCCACACCAAAACTGAATGTGTCCCCGGACTTACCACAACCACCTACAGTCACTCTAAGGAATCGATTACAACACCATTCAAACAATTTATTAGGCCCATCATTTCCTACGCAAACACCGCCTGGTCCTCTGACTTTGCACTCACACATATTAATTCCTTACAAAGGATGCAGAATATGGCTTTGCGCATCACTACGGGCTGTACACAGTCCACACCAATTTCCCACCTGCATGAGAAAACCAAGGTCCTCCCTCTCAAACATCATCTTGATATGAGGAGGACTCCATTTTTTAACGAGATTGTAGACCAGACACATCCATGCCACCACCTACTGAACCCCCGCCAAACCAACAGATACCTACACTACACACCAGCAACACACTTGGTTCATCACCACATAGTGATGTGCCAAGGAATCGGTGGGTATCGGCCATTTTCGATGGTATCGGTATCGGTGCAAAATGGCCGATACGTTGATATATATTGGTGTCACATTACAGCGCACAGCACATACCTAATATAAATAAATGAGAGGACTCGTGATGTGCTTGAAATTTATCCCTATATTATAGGTGCAGTATAATATCAAATAAAATGTGATTTCACTGATGAATACTGTCTATCAAGTCTGTGTATCATAGTCAAAGTGCCGAACAGACATAAGAACCAATAATTATCTGTGGATAGTCAATTACTGAATATCTTTACTGAAAGTGTTTTTTTTTAGCATTGTGGGCTTAAAATTTACTAAAGTTTAAATGTATTCTTCAACCATTGAATCAAAATTATCGAAAAGTATCGGCATCGGCAAAGTATTGGCCATTTTTAGGATCGGTATCAAACAATTCTTTGGTATCGGCATCAGCCAAATTTTCGGTATCGTCTCATCTCTATTACCACACGACCATTCCTCGTCCTACAGACAACACATCTATGCACAAACCGATACACACACACTTCACAGCCCTTGCATTGGGTGAACACAGAGTCAACACGGTCCTGCGGGTGAACACAGAGTCAACATGGTCCTCCTGCGGGGTCACCCGCCTGAAGTGGACGTGGAGGAGGTGAGGTTGCCCAGAGGTGACCGGGTCCACCGGTCGCAGCTGAGGTGCGGGCGCCACATGGGCCTCCAGTCATACCAGCATAGACTGGGGAATGTCCCCTCCTACCTTTGTTTGCGATACAGGGGTTCGCCCGATACGATCGAGCACGTCTAGCCCAGCCGTAGCACCCGACCGACTCGACCACGATATCACGTCGGTGCGTGATCTGTGGGAACGCCGAGAGACAGCATCAACTTCCTCGGGGATATAGACACAATATAAATGCCTGCATCTGCTAAAACATCCATAAAATGCACATGTCGGTGGGTTTCAGTGCTTCGGGTTGTGGGCTGGCTGTGGCTCCTCCATCGCAGGGGGACTTAGGGTTGAGCAACGACAACATCAACAACAACAACAACAACAACAAAACACACGCACGCACGCAACTATTCTCCGATTGGCTAATAACAGCCTAGTTGCGTTCTTTTTTCATGCAACATGAAATTTCCTATTCTGACTGTTGATCATGTGCATGGGATCCACGTTTTCTGTCTCTTCTTCATCTTCCCCCCTCACCAGGTGTCGGGGCGCATAGCCCTCGGCACCTTGAGGACGACTGCGGATCCTTGAGAGTCTGAAGTTGGATGGGTAGTGTGTCAATCCTCCTTACTGCCTTCGGGGAGTGCTGGAACCGTGACCTTAGCAACTTAATTTTCCTGTACCTTATGTGGCACCCACACATACCATTGACGTTTGCCGCCTTAAGGACTTGAACTTGACACGGTCGTAAACCTAACTCTAACATATTGAAAGGAAAAAATACTAACTTGATGTAGCATTTGACGCTCGGCCCCAGAAGGACGCTAGAAAGCCTCGTCACTCTAATCTAATGTAATCCTATTGACTCCAACGAGCTTGAAAGCCCTGCCACTCGAATCTATACTTGAGTCAGGTTCACCTCATCAGAATGTATCATTGACGGCCGCACATAAACACTTTTGAGACCAGGGCTGTTTCGACGTATAATATTGACGTGAAAATCAAATAAGTTATAACTTTTTCTTTTCAGATGGAATAACCAATTTTGTGGTGAAAGAACGATTAGCCTTTCCCTAGTCGTAGTTTATATTTTTGAAGATGATCACTCGTCTTCCATTTAAAATATTTGGCGTCAGAAACTGGATTAGGATTCGTAATTTTCTACCACTTACAACCGATAATTGTTAAGCACATTCCCTGAACTGATCTAAATAGTTTCTTATTCTTTAATTGCCTCGAACTTATTTGATCGCCATGCCTCCTACCCTGTCTTACAGACCCGGCCGCCATGCTGAGTTCTGTGTGGCTGCGTGCGGTGCAGTGGGCTTTGGGTCGTGTTGGTGGACGCCACACACTGCGGTTGCTGCAGCACCACGTCACGGACCGCCTTCCGCCCAACACGCTGCCGCCACAGTGAGTTCGGATGCAGCTGCCGATTACAGCATTTGCTGGTATCTGCAAAATGTAAAAATTGCATACACCTGCTACTGATTTATTCTATTGTAGTACTGTTATGGAAGCAAAGAGAGGGCTGTATGAGGGTGTTGTTGTCCCAACTGTACTCTACGGAGCCGAGGCTGGGGGGGTGAGAGCAGAGGAGAGAAGAAGGTTGAATGTTTTCGAGATGAAGTGTCTGAGGAGCATGGCTGGAGTAACGCTGAGAGACCGGATCACCAACGACGTGGTTCGAATCAGAACAGGGATGGTGAAAAAGTTGGAGAACAGAGTGGATTCGCGTGTATTGAGATGGTTCGGGCACATGGAGAGAATGGATGAAGGGAGATTGGTGAAAAGGGTGATGAATGCGGAGGCGAGTGGTCG
>SDVV010020393.1:0-13329 GCA_016164225.1 Gammarus roeselii
TGGGGGGGGGGGGGGGGGGGGGGATTGGTGCGGTAGAGAAACCCCCCTACGTAGAAAGTTGGATGCGCTCCTGGAAAATTATGTGAGTTTGCTTTTGCCTATTATACGTATATATCGGTATATACTTATGGCTGGTTTATTGTTTTCATATATTTTTTTCTGTGGACATATATGTTGGTATTCTTATCTAGTTGTGGTATATATGACTCATTCGATGCTTGATTGGTGGGTTCGTAGCGGTGGGGGCTTGGGATATTTTTGTATGATGTGTTCATTTATCACTATAAATTCTCTTATAGGATTAGTGGGGCAGGCAAGTCTTATAACTCAATTTGCAGCCTTAGTGTGCGAACGCCCCTGTTTGTACCAGCCTGAAGGTAGGATTACAGGCAAGGTTCTGTGTTTCCCATCTATTTATTTCATATGTTTATAATATCTATAGAAATAGTGAGGATTATTTGTCTGGTTGTTTGCGGTTAATGTATATATTTTTTCTTAGGATGCTGTATCTTCGTTACGAGATTCTTCCTACCCATATTGAATTATCCAGTTTTGAAACATTTATATCAGTGTTCCATTGATGCGTTTTTCCAATAGCAAAAATACCTGAACGATATGGATTTACTGTAGGTTAAAATATTATGTTATGTATACTTAGAAATGTTCGATTGATTTATGTTGAATTTGCGCTGTTTTTGGAATTTCGATCAGTTAACTCATACAGTTTTAGGCATTTTAGGGTATTTTAGGCTTGCAGCTTTCACATTATTCCAGGCATAATGGGGTCGGTTGTTGCATCATTGTGGTAGTTTTATATGTATATATGACACATCTATTACGATTTAGCCGTAGTTACTTTGGTTAAAGAGATGTTAATTTATCCCTGTTTTGGATAAAAGTTGTGACTAATTTCATTAGATTTTTGTATGTACTGTACCGTATTTACTATAGGTTTCAGTTACGTTGCCTGAATGTCTTGGTATCTTATACACATTTCTTGTTTGTTTGGTTAAATGTAGTTCATTCTCATTCATCACGTTTTTAATGTATGTTTTGGGTATGGTAGAAAATTAATCTTCTTGCTTTGTTTTATCTCGTGAGTTTTAGTATAGGTCTTTCAGTTTTGTAGGTTCTATGTTGAATTTCCATATTCAATGCAATTTGTTGGTTATTTATACGATTTATGATATATTACGTATGTATCTACATTATAGACCATTATTTCAGGTCTAATTCAGTTTTATAGTGTTCATTTTTAGTGTTTTATATATCTTCTCTCATCCCGATTCAATATTTGACATAGTTATTATAGATAGAGAACAGACGATTTGTTACAAATTTGATCTTGCTGTTAGGGTATTGTGTTTTTATTGTACGACCGTTCGTCAATATTTAGGAGGAGTTAGTGAGTCCCCTAGGCAAAAGCTCATTCTGTTTATGCTTGTTTGTGTAAATGGACCGATTTATTAGGATGGAAACCATAATGTAGTATAATTTTTACGTGAATTATAGCAGAGTAGAGAACCTTATTTAGCTATTTTATATATGTAACTGATGTTAGTTTTTTTTCACGAGAATCATAGGAATGTATGTTTAAGAGGTGTAAGTCCGTACTGCATCTTTGTGGAATTTTCGTCATTGATCCCTAGCAAATGTGTAGTTTAACGTTTAGATGATATTTTACTGGATGGATGAGTCCAAGTGTAGAGGTGGTTTACACTCTTTGGTTGTCATTTTGGAGTTCATCCATGTTCAACGTGAATTATGTACGTTCGTATAGACGTCGATCTTGAGTTTCATGGGTTTGTTAGTGAGGTTATGCGACAAGCTACTCATCGTTGTAGTGTTTTACTCACGTCGTCAGTAAACAGAATCCCAGCTTTTTATGGCCACACACTCTCTTAGACTCATTCATGACCACTGTACATGTGTCTAGATTTTGGTTATGTCCAGGATGTGTCTTTGTTCGAGGCTGTTCAGAGACGATGGGTTAACAGATGCGAGGTACTTCTGTGGCATCGCATCATGACTGTGTGTGGTACCTCTATTTTTTTATATATCAGGGGTAGTTGCTGAGAAGTGATCTAGTAAGGCATTATAGAGTTCGTTTTTATGACACAGTATGCTTGGATTTGAACTCCAAGAGGCATAGCATCTGTAAGGTCTAGGAATTTATTATAGATTTGAATGGTATGATAGTATATAATAATATTTTTCACATTACCTCAGCGTTAAATGTCAGTTATTTTGGGTACGGCTGTTATGTTAGTATACGATCTTAGTCATGAACCAGATCACGTCGGATATTGAAGTAGGGTTCATCATCTGAGTGAGGTAGAATACACCGTATACAATAGTTAATCGTTCTTGCCTAGGGTAGAGTAGAAAATCATATTTTGCTATTTCTTTCAGATGTTGGTGTACATTTTGATTTGATATCATAGGAATATATCTGTATTCGATATAAATTTGCCTATTTTCATGGGATGTTGGGTATAAAATACGCTTATTTGGATGTAATGCATCAAAAATTTGATGTGTTTCCCCTCTCGACATTGGATTTGGGTCCAGTTCCACATAACCTTGGAGAACTATTCTACCGGATTTGTGTTGAGTGTTAGTGTTGAAATTCTTCAATAATTGAATGTACATCCCAATTATGTTATCCAGATGCTTATTCCCGCAAGTCATACTATTATAAATATTTGTATATCGTTTGCAGACACTTAGAAGTTTTTGATTAATTAAAGCTTTTGTTATGAGACTGCGTTCCCATTCAGAATATATGACTTTTTCGACCATTCACCAGATCCACTTTAACATTTTTCACTGAAGGTCTGGAATAATGGCTATAATCATAACTCATTCTGACCTAAAATTACCAAGGATTGTATATTTTTCCCCGTTTCATACTTATGTTAGGTATTTTTTCTTCATTGATTTAACCTTCATCCATATCAAATCTATCCACTTGACCCTGTAGTTAAACCAATCTTTAGCAGATTGTGTGCCTACATTTATATATATTTTTTTTTCACTTCGCTTGTTACAAGTCCAGTAATATCGACCAGTCTCGAGTAATGTTAGGTCATCTCTCGTTTGTGAACTTTCGTGTTCAAAACGTTTATGTAAGCTTACCCCATACGTCAGTGAGTAATACGAATGTTAAAGCGTTATCTAGGTTTATGTACGGTTTTACTGTTGGAATATGATTTATTTTGTAGTGTTGGACGTTTTGCTCCTACCATTTTCGTCTATTATATCATATATTGAATAAATCCACTCTAACAATTTTTCATACAGATCTGCATTGTAAGGTCCGCAATCCACAAGATCTAGGATATAAACCTTGTCTAAGCTACATAATTAGTGAAAACCATATCAATGTACGATAACATAGATCAAATATCGATAAATGCAAAAAGCGTTACCATACAATTACGAATACATTATTACCTAGGCAACTTAACCTATTCTATCCAATAGTTATGTATTTTATTCAAGTTTGATGGTTATGTATGATATTGATATGTATGAATCTCTCCACTAGGGCTGTATATTTATCCTATCAAAAGCAGTTGAATACATTTTCTCCAATTTGATCCAGCAAAAAACCTTTTGCAGATGTTTAGATTTCAGAATTTATCGATAGCTCTGTTACATGCTCGGATGAGACTCAGCAGGTAGGATACTAGAGAACTAATGCACTTCAATTTGTTTCATTTTTAATGTGGATCAGTTATACGCGATGTTAGGTTCAAAGATCTAGTCATTCTAACCAACTTAACCAATAATTATATATTTTCATTCAAGTTTAGTCATTATTTTGTGCGGTGTACATATCAAATTCCTCCCACACGGCTCTATTTTTCGTAGTTTTTCTTCTAATGTCACACACCAGGTCAACACATTCACCCTTTGTACGCATATGCAGGACCTGGCACGGTATAATGACGTCGTATACAGGGATAGTTACCGATACAATGTAGACACACACACACACACACACATTTTGATTGCATATACAGGATCGGTTAACATCTGAGGCACCTTACCTCTGATATATGTTTTTTTTTCCATTCGAACAAAATGCCTTGTTATTGTTACAAGATATTTATTGCGGACCACCTTCACGTCATGATAGGTAAAAAGAACTAAGCATCTTAACCTATCCTATCCTTTTCTATCCAGGAATTATGTAGTATCGATCGAGTTTTTGTGCAAAAAGTCACTTGTTATCGATTTATGATATATTCATTTCATCCTCTCCACTTGGCTCTACATTTTTAACTAGCCTATTCACACCCATCAAAACCTAACAAAACCTAACTTTATGTATGGTGTTCAGTCATTGCTATATGCATGTGAAGCCCTCCAAACGACTCTTAATATCACTTTAACATATATGCTATTTATTTTGTTGTCACTCTCATCCCATATAAGTTAGCAGAGAGGATCCATTTTCAATCTTAGATGGTTCGAATGTTACGGGTAATTCATATCATTTTTGATTTTGACACAGTTCTATGTCACTTTAACATATTATTCACGCCCATCATAACCTGACCTGACCTTACGTACGGTATTCAGTCATTAATATATACATATGAACCCCTCCAGACAACTCTAAATATCACTCTAACATACATGTTATTCATTTCGTTGTCACTCTCGAGTCATATATGTTACCAGAGAATTCCCTATTTTCAGACTTGGATGAATTGAATGCTACAAGTATTTCAAATTTGTAATCAGTTCCATACAAACGGACACATAGTCTCACACCTTGTTTTTTCTTAATTTACTTCAATATCTCTGCTTAACTCTACAACCTTCGACAACTTGCACCTCCGAATTTTCATTTTCTCTTCCCTATATTTTTCTTATCCTTAACGATGACTTCGTTTCAATATCTGATCGGACGCTGACTTATATCATACCATTCTGTAACACATCTAGATCATTTACCTCGAGCTAGGTTTTCTGGCATCATTTCAACCCATGAGACATATTTTTTCTACTGATTTCAAAGATTCGATGTTACCTCCGACTGTCACGATGTTCACAATTCATTACTTAACCTTCAAAGTTAGGATAATATAAACATTTCATTGAGAACATATATAGTTTTTATTAGTATTTATTGGCATTATTTACAGACCTTGCTGCCATCATCAATATCATCTACCTGTTTTTTGATATTTAAACAGCATTGTTCGTCATCGAACCGTACTTTTCATCACTCTATGTCAGTATACTCTCAAAATCCATCTTATACTCCATTTTATCTTTGATGCGGATACCGAAGGCTATTCCGTTCCCGTGTGTCAATAAATTTATTTCTTCTTCTTCTTGAACGTTAATTATTCGAATTTTTTCCAATTCAAAGTCGTTCTGAGATTCATCATTGAGAAATTTGCATACGATCCAGTTTCTCTTTTGTTCTTAGGTATAATCTGTTGTCTACTACCTCAGCTTTATTACAATCATGATGAAGATTTTACCCTTGGATCATTAAATTTTCGAGATTTGCTTTTCTTATCCCCTCCCCCTTCCTGCCCTCCTAAACTTACTTACATACGAATGTAACGCGTTCACATTAGTTACCCAAAGCAGACTTCCTTTTTCCTGCATCCATTTATGAATGATATCTCCCGCTCCTTTGATTCTTGTTTATCCATTCTGAGATAACTATTATTTTCAACACTAGTCGATATTTATTCGATCCGACTCATATCATCTTCGGAGATTTCTTCTTCCAGCACTTGTAAACAAAATTTTGAGATATGAATGTTCATTTTTGTTTATTCTATGACGAAACGTGTGTCTCAGCTTGATCTCACGTATCACTGACTCCATTCTTGATAGCATTTATAAGTCGATTACATGTGGTTTTTCGCAAAACATTAGGCCTAACATTACTCCCCTAGGTCATCAACTGTATATGTAAAGGGCTGTGTACGTATGTGAATGTGTATATTCAAGCGTATGTACGTGTTACATGAATTAAAAATATATAACACAAATTAAATATTCAAAATTTCAATAAAATTTCAAATTCTCGAGGGATGTCACCTTACTTAAATAGCCAAGTTATCACTTCAATATACCGACTTGGCTCTGTCATCCCTCGAAAATTTGAAATTTTATTGAAATTTTGGATATAAAATTTGTGTTATATATTTTTAACTCTTTTACATGTACATACGCTTGAATATACACAACCACATACGTACACAGCCCTATACATATACAGTTGATGACCTAAGTGAGTGATGTTAGGTCAAATGTTTTGCGAAAAACCACATGTAATCAACTTATAATAGCTAGCTGGCTATCAAGAATGGAGTCAGTGATACGTTGAGATCAAGCGGAGACACACGTTTCGTCATAGAATAAACATAAATGAACATTCATATCTCAAAATTTTGTTTACAAGTGCTGGAAGAAGGAATCTCCGAAGATGATATGAGTCGGATCGAATAAATATTGACTAGTGTTGAAAATAACAGTTATCTCAGAATGGACAAACAAGAATCAAAAGAGTGGGAGATATCATTCATAAATGGATGCAGGAAAAACGAGTCTGCTTTGGGTATCTAATGTGGACGCGTTACATTCGTATGTAAGTAAGTTCAGGTGGGAGGTAGGGAGAGGGGATAAGAAAAGTAAATCTCGAAAATTTATATGGTTCAAGGGTAAAATCTTCATCATGATTGTAATACAGCTGAGGTAGTGGACACCAGATTATACCTAAGAACAAAAGAGAAACTGGAACGTATGCAAAAATTTTCAATGATGAATCTCAGAATGACTTTGAATTGGAAAAGATTCGAATAATTAAGTTCAAGAAGAAGAAGTAATACATTTATTGACACGCGGAAACGGAATAGCCTTCGGTATCCGCATCAAAGATATCATGGAGTATAAGATGGATTTTGGGAGTATACTAAAATATAGTGATGAAAAGTACGGTTAGATGACGAACAATGCTGTTTAAATATAAAAACCAGGTAGATGATGGCAGCAAGGTCTGTAAATAATTTCAATAAATACTAGTAAAAACTATGTGTGTTCTCAATGATATGTTTATATCATCCTAAACTCGAAGGTTGAGTAATGAAATGTGAACATAGTGTCAGTCGGAGGTAACATAGAATCTTCGAAATCAGTACAAAAAAATATGTTCCAAGGATTGAAATGATGCCAGAAAACCTAGCTCGAGGTAAATGATCTAGATGTGTTACAGAATGGTATGATATAAATCAGCGTCCGATCAGATCTTGAAACGAAGTCATCGTTAAAGATAAGAAAAAAATAGGAAACAAAATGAAAATTCAGAGATGCAAATTGTCGAGGTTGTAGGGTTTAGCGGAGATATTGGAGTAGATTAAGAAAAAACATGTGTGTGACTATGTGTCCGTTTGTACGAAACTGAATACAAGCTTGAAATACTTGTAGCATTCAATCCATAAAAGTTTGAAAATGGGGGATTCTCTGGTAACATATATGACTCGAGAGTGACAACGAAATGAATAACATGTATGATAGAGTGATATTTAGAGTGGTCTGGAGGGGTTAATATGTATATATTAATGAATGAATACCATACGTAAGGTCACGTCAGGTTATGATGGGTGTGAATTATATGTTAAAGTGACGTAGAATTGTGTCAAAATCAAAAATAATATGAATTACCCGTAACATTCAAACCATCTATGATTGAAAATATGTCCTCTCTGCTCACTTATATGGGATGAGAGTGACAACAAAGAAATAAATAGCATATATGTTAAAATGATATATAGAGTCGTTTGGAGGGCTTTATATGTATATAGCAATGTTGAACACCATACATAAAGTTAGGTTATGTTAGGTTTTGATGGGTCTGAATAGGCTAGATCAAAATGTAGAGCCAAGTGGAAAGTATGAAAATGAATATATCATAAATCGATAAAAAAGTAACAAATTTATGCACGAAAACTCGATCGATACTATATAATTCCTGGATAGAAAAGGGTTGGATAGGTTAAGATGCTTAGTTCTTTTCACCTATCATGACGTGAAGGTGGTCCACAATAAATATCTTGTAACAGTAACAAGGGATTTTGTTCTAATAGAAAAAAAAACATATATCAGAGGTAATGTGCCTCTGATGTTAACCGATCCTGTATATGCAATCAAAATGTGTGTGTGTGTGTGTGTGTGTCTACATTGTATCGGTAACTATCCCTGTATACGACGTCATTATACCGTGCCCGGTCCTGAATATGCGTACAAAGCGTGAATGTGTGTACCTGGTGTGTGACATTAGAAGAAAAATTACGAAAAACAGAGCCGTGTGGGAGGGCTTTGAAGTGTACCTCGCACAAAATAATGACTATATATCATACATATCCATTAAACTTGAATGAAAATATATAATTATTGGTTAAGTTGGTTAGAATGACTAGATCTTTGAACCTAACATCGCGGATACCTGATCCACATTAAAAATGTAACAAATTGAGGTGCATTAGTTCTCATGGATCCTACCTGCTGAGTCTCATCCGAACATGTAACAGAGCTATCGATGAATTCTGGAATCTAAACATCTGCAGAAGGTGTTTTGCTGGATCAAATTGGAGAAAATGTATTCAACTGTACAGCCCTAGTGGAGAGATTCATGTACAGCCCTAGTGGAGAGATTCATACATATCAATATCATACATAACCATCAAACTTGATTAAAATACATAACTATTGGATAGAATAGGTTAAGTTGCCTAGGTAATAATGTATTCGTCATTGTATGGTAACCCTTTTTGCATTTATCGATATTTGATCTATGTTATCGTACATTGATATGGTTTTCGCTAATTATGTAGCTTAGACATGGTTTATATCCTAGATTTTGTGGATTGCGAACCTTACAATGCAGATCTGTATGAAAAATTGTTAGAGTGGATTTGTTTAGTATTTGATATAATAGACAAAAATGGTAGGAGCAAAACGTCCAACGTTACAAAAAAAAATCATATTCCAACTGTAAAACCGTACATAAATCTTGCTAACGCTTTAACATTCGTAACACTTACTGACGTATGGGGTAAGCTTACATAAACGTTTTGAACGCGAAAGTCCACAAACGAGAGATGACCTAACATTACTCACGACTGATCGATATTACTGGACTTGCAACAAGCGAAGTGAATAAAAATATATATAAATGTAGGCACACAATCTGCTAAAAATTGGTAAAACTACAGGGTCAAGTGGATAGATTTGATAAGGATGAAGGTTAAATCAATGAAGAAAAAATGCCTAACATGAGTATGAAACTTGGAAAAATATAAGATCCTTGGTAATTTTAGGTTAGAATGAGGAAGGATTATGGCCATCATTCCAGACCTTCAGTGAAAAATGTTAAAGTGGATATGGTGAAAGGACGAAAAAGTCAAATATTCTGAATGGGAAAGCAGTCTCATAACAAAAGCCTGGATTAATCAAAAACTTCTAAGTGTCTAAACTGCAATCGAAATACAAACATTAATAAAAGTATGACTTGCGGGAATAAGAATCTCGCAAAGACCTGCGATTGGATAACATAATTGAGATGTACATTCAATTATTGAAGAATTTCAACACTAACACTCAACACAAATCCCTTATAATAGTTCTCCAAGGTAATATGGAACCGGACCCAAATCCAATGTCGAGAGGGGAAACACACCTAATTTTTGAAGCATTACATCCAAATAAGCGTATTTTATACCCAACATCCCATGAAAATAGGCAAATTTATATCGAATACAGATTTATTCCTATGATATCAAATCAAAATGTACACCAACATCTAAAAAAAAACTAAATAAGATTTTCTACTCAACCGTAAGCAACAACAATTAACTATTATATACGGTGTATCCTACCGCACCCAGATGATGAACCCTACTCCAATATCCGACGTGATCTGGTTCATGACTACGATCGTATACCAACATATCAGCCATACCGAAAATAACTGACATTTAACGATGAGTTAATATGAAAAATGTTATTTTATACTATCATACCATTCAAATCTATAATAAATTATTTGACCTAACTGATGCTATGCCTCTGGGAGTACAAATCCAAGCCTACTGTGTCATAGAAATGAACTCTATAATGCTTTACTAGGTCACTTCTCAGCAATCTACCACTGATATATAACAAATTTAGAGGTAACACACAGTCATGATACGATGCCACAGACGCACCTCGTATCTGTTAACCCATCGTCTATGAACAGTCACAAACAAAGACACATCCTGGACATAATCAAAATATAGACACATGTGCAGTGGTCAAAAATGGGTCTCAGAGAGTGTGTGGCCATAAAAGGCTGGGGTTCTGTTTACTGATGACATAAGTAAAACACTACAACGATGAGTAGCTTGTCGCATAACCTCACTAACAAACCCATGAAACTCAAGATCGATGTCTACAAAAACGTACATAATTCACGTTGAACATGGATGAACTCCAAAATGACAACCAAAGAGTATAAACCACCTCTGCACTAGGACACATACATCCACTAAATTATCATTTAAACGTTAAACTACATATTTGTTAGGGATCAATGAAGAAAATTCCACAAAGATACAGTACGGACTTACACCTCTCAAACATACATTCCTATGATTTTCGTAAAAAAAAAAACATAACATCAGGAACATATATAAAATAGCTAAATAAGGTTCTATACTCTGCTATAATTCACATAAAAATATACTACATTATGGTATCCATCCTAATAAATTGGTCCATTCACACAAACAAGCATAAACAGAATGAGCTTTTGCTTAGGGGACTCTCTAACTCCTCCTAAATTTCGAAGAATGGTCGTACAGTAAATATACAATACCCTAACAGCAAGACCAAATTTGTAACATATCGTCTGTTCTATATCTATAATAAATAAGTCAAATATTGTATCGGGATGAAAGAAGATATATAAAACACTAAAAATTAATAATTTCTAACTAAATTAGACCTGAAATATTGTTCCATAATGTAAAAACATACGAAATATATATTAAATTGTATAAATAATGAACAGATTGCTTTGAAGATGGAAATTCAACAGAGAACCTACAAAACTGAAAGACCTATACTAAAACTCGCGAGATATAACAAAGCAAGAAGATTAATTTTCTACCGTACCCAAAACATACATTGAAAACGTGACGAATGAGAACGAACTATCATTTAACCAAACAAACAAGAACTGTGAATAAGATACCAAGACATGCAGGCGACGTAACTGAAACCTATAGTAAATACGGTATAGTACATAAAAAATCTAATGAAATTAGCCACAACTTCTATCCAGAACAGGGATAAATTAACATCTCTTTAACTAAAGTAACTACGGCTAATTCGTAACAGATGTGTCATATATACTTATAAAACTACCACAATGATGCAACAACCGACCCTATTATGCCTGAAATAATGTGGAAGCTGCAAGCCTAAAATACCCTAAAATGCCTAAAACTGTATGAGTTAACTGATCGCAATTCCAAAAAACAGCGCAAATTCAACAAAAATCGATCGATCATTACTAGGTATACATAACACAATATTTTACCTTAGAGTAAATCCATATCGTCCAGGTATTTTCGCTATTGGAAAAACGCATCAATGGAACACTGATATAAATGTTTCAAAACTGGATAATGCAATATGGGGTAGAAAAAATCTCGTAACGAAGATACAGCATCCTAAGAAAAAATATATACATTAACCGCAAACAACCTGACAAATAATCCTTACTATTTCTATAGATATTATAAACATATGAAATAAATAGATGGGAAACACAGAACCTTGCCTGTAATCCTACCTTCAGGCTGGTACAAACAGGGGCGTTCGCACACTAAGGCTGCAAATTGAGTTATAAGACAGGCCTACCACACTAATCCTATAAAAGAATATATAGTGATAAATGAACAAAACATACAAAATATCCCAAGCCCCTACCACTACGAACCAACCAATCAAGCATCGAATGAGTCATATATACCACAACTAGATAAGAATACCAACATATATGTCCACAAAAAAGAATATATAAAAACAATATACCAGACATAAATATATAACGATATGTACACTCACAACGTAGCAAACGCGCCAAGGAAACAAATTTATAAGACAAGGAATAGGCATGAGCAAACTCACATAATTTCCCAGGAGCGCATCCAACTTTCTACCTAGGGGGGGTTTCTCTACCGCACCAATCCCCCCCCCCTCCAGAAAACTTGCTATAACACTATTCATACCAGAATCGGATAAATATATATAACGAGCAACAGTCAGTGACCAATTATACTCCACTACAACCATCTAAAGAAGGAAAAACTTATGTATAAATACAATATATATCAGAATACAGTACAAATTGAAATGTTCATAACATAAACCTTGCCAATGCATTTCCGAACGCTGTCCGTCCATCCGTCCGTACATCCGTCCGTCCGTCCGTCCGTCTGTCCGTCCGTCCGTCCGTTAGTTGACTCGGGCACCGAACCAGTTCCGGTACCCTCCGCCCTCACCCCCCGTTTCTGCGCGAACCCCCATACGGGCGCTTTAGTCAGGTTGCAGCATTGCGCCCTACCCCCCCCCCCCGCCCCGTCCAAACAGTAACTCTATTAACGATTATCTATAATCCTCCACTAATCCGCGTTTTGTATCACTTTATTCTACTAATGTATTCGTCTCATGCAGTTTCTTTAAGTGGAGACGGGAGATGATGACTCGAAATCGGAGGCAACGAATGGAAACAAAGATACGCACTCACGTTTTTTTTCAGATTCTGATTTTGCATTCTTTCCGTCGGCGAAAGACCGGAACTTGCACTAATCATCACTAAAAAGTACCATCAACGTATTCGACCTGTGTTATCAACAGACAAGTTTCAAATGATACATCTTTCTTTATCTACAACGGTACCACAAAGCCGCTGTTCTGCGGATCAAAGTAGTAGTACTTATCCAGTGTATCTCTCAGCCTAAATTAATCCTGTTAAATTTAGGGAATCAAACTAGATCTCAGGTCCGCAATTTAGCCAGAAGCTGTTGGCTTTCCGTGCAACTTAGCAAATCTTAGATGTTATTCAGAATCCAGCTTCCGATTGAGCTTTACTGTCGTCGTTAACTTTTACGGCGAATAGTAAATGTTGCACCGCGGACGGGCTGGATATTTTAGAAATCGGTGAACGAATGTAAGAAAGCCCAGTTGTTGTATAATTGAAAAAGGGTGGAAGGAATACCGAAAGACCAGCATTCGCGGATTGCGTGT
>SDVV010020394.1:0-13329 GCA_016164225.1 Gammarus roeselii
CTTATGTTATAATAATAAACAAATTCGCTTCTCACTTTTCCTGGAAAATGCTGGAAAGGACGGTGGTCTTGTTTCTGTGCTTCAAAATGAAGCAATTACGAAATCAATTACAAAAAAGTCAGATGGTATTAAAACCGATATTATAATATAAACAAACTCAAATATTTATGTAATTCATTGTTGAATACTTGTTAATTTATTCATATTAAATTTTATTTGGGGGGAGGAAGGAAACGGCATGTATTATAAATTATTATTTAGATGGGTTCTTGCATGTGATCTAGCATGTATACTCTACCAGACGCACTTCCATATACTCTGGCATGCGATCTAGCATGTATGCTCTACCAGACGCACGACCATATACTCTGGCATGCGATCCAGCATGTATACTCTACCAGACGCACGACCATATACTTTGGCATGCGATCTAGCATGTATACTCTACCAGACGCACGACCATATACTCTGACATGCGATTTAGCATGTATGCTCTACCACACGCACGACCATATACTCTGTCATGCGATCTAGCATGTATACTCTACCAGACGCACGACCATATACTCTGGCATGCGATCTAGCATGTATACTCTACCAGACGCACGACCATATACTCTGGCATGAGATCTAGCATGTATACTCTACCAGACGCACGACCGTATACTCTGGCATGCGATCTAGCATGTATACCCTACCAGACGCACGACCATATACTCTGGCATGCGATCTAGCATGTATACTCTACCAGACGCACGACCATATACTCTGTCATGCGATCCAGCATGTATACTCTACCAGACGCACGATCATATACTCGGGCATGTGATCATTAACAAAAGCTGCAATATATTTCATGGGATTTATGTTTGAAGCAGGTAAACATCGGAAACCTTTTTAAACAAATGGATTTCCTGTATATCGTCCCAATCAAATTGATGGTGTTGTTTATACACAACAATTAATATTGGAATAGCTTTTGTGATCAGGAGATGCTTCTCGAGGCGACGAATAATTTGAAAATCAATAATCTCTCGACCGATGCGTGGCACGAAGTTCAATAGTCAGAATTAAAGGAAAATGTGGGCATTGACTAATCTATTGCAGCTCGTAATCATTGCTTTTGACTTACAATCTTGCATTGGATTACTAAGTTTATTGCAATACTCATTTTAGTATTTGGTAGAATCTACCACATTACTCGGGGTGAGCTGCAACAGTTTCTCAATATCACTGGACTTCCCTTCACCAACTCCTTCAAACATAAGAAAACCACGCCAGGGACGTAGCCAGGAGGGGATGGGGCTGTAAAGTTTTTTAATACCGTTTATTTCCTTTACTCTATGAGAGAATACTGGCTACGCACCTGAACAGCGCCAATGGTCTGAAAATCTTTTACCGTTGCCTCGCACTCGATTCAATTTTGGAACCCTTCCGCGATGGTTGGGACTGGTGCTTCGAATAATACGCATGAAGTTTAATGCAGGTGGAAACATTGAAAGCAATAGGACGCCGCGGTCCAACGTTTGACAATTGTTTCCAAACAATGTTCCGTAAGCCTACATTAACCTTGGGCATGATTTAAAAAATAACATAAATTGAATTTCTAGAAAGAAAATCAATAACATTTCCTAATAGCCTTAAACTCAAAATAAATAATCAAAAAATATGTCATACAAATTCATACGAAACGAATGATCTAGAGTGAAAGCCCTGAGTCATGCCCAAAATATTTTGATAATAATGTGGATAGCAGTTTAGGACTTCATGAGGTGGTATCTGGATTTCGTTTACCCGATCGTTTAAAAAATGTATAGTATCACTATGTTGCGTAAACCAATTTTATAACAAGAGAGTTGTGGACGGAGCGCTGGGCTTTTCATGTGTGACAAGGATATTTATGAAACAAATCGCCTACGACCTGTTTCATCTAGTCATGTCAAATTTATAATAGGCGAGTTAAGGTGGTTTCAATTTAACACACTTATTGAAAATGTCAATTCCGCTTGGTTGGAAATGCATGCGGTTCAAATCGAGGCCATTTTGTAAGCACGCGATCGGATCAGCTGCTTTCTTTTTGAAAAAAGGTTGTAACACCCCCCCCCCCCTCCAATAAAAAATAAAACCTTTTTCTGCATGAGACAGGTTTTAAATTCCTTTGAACAACCCTCATTGTTATTCCTCCGCATAATATAAACTAGTTCTTCCTTGTATCGAAAAGTTGGCAGTAATCCCTCTGAAATGAACATATCTATCTATGGCGGAACGGAGTGCCCACACCCACCCTCGCTCCCTTTGCTATCTCACCATTGACAATAGTGGGGCGAGCGGGGCTCCGAAGTACACTCTCAAAATTGCAATTTTTAACTTAAATCTTCTTGAAGCAAAATAAAACTTCAGAGTAGGATCAATTCGTCTATGCAACTTTGGCACTTCGATCACTCGTACTTGAATGCAATTTCATAGCGTATTGCAGAAAAACGAGATATTATTGATAAATAAGCGCTATGTGAGCGCCGTCGCTTCGTTTCAAATCAAATTTTATTGAAATTTCAATCCATTAGATTGGAAAACGTTTGAATTTTCAATCTTAGTCCTATTGAATTTTTTGCGTTAAATCAAATAACTTTGAGCGAAACTTCAATTGGATAAAATCCAATTAGTCAGAAGATGTTTGAAATCGAATGCGTTTTAGTTATTTTGCTTATTCAGACTAGTATAATGGTTTATTTTATCAGGACATTCAATTGTCGAGTTTAACATACTATAGAGAAAAACAGCGCCTGTTCAATAAAATCGTTTTTCTTTGTCAAATGTCAATGAAAACGAAGAAGAGGAATACCTATAAAAATAATTCTTTCGAATGAAACGATTGTTGGTTTTTCAATTTGTTTCCTTCCAGTGATGACATTAGCCCCTATGATACCTAATATCTATTAAACCGTAATACTGGAAATGTCAAATGATTAGTAAATATCAAACACCTCCCCTAATCGGACGAGTTATAAATCTATTTCACATGGTTTTGTCTAATAGATTCGAGAACGACTGGATCTGAGAACTTTCTTCGGGAGGAAGGCAATACCGTCTCACTGCTCGAGTCAGGAAGACTGATACAGGACTGTTTAACAATATAAACATCCACTTAGTACGCGCCTGTTTCGATAATAAGGGTCAGACACTAATGGAACACTAGAGCTCATCACCTTCATCATTTCGTTCAGTTCGAGGGGTGGTCTTGTTTCATAATCTGTTAATTTAATTTTCTACTGTTGCATCAAAGAAAATTTATCTGCATTTTATAACAGCCATTTACCTTATCAATCCTTCTGTAACTTTTTTAGTAAGAACTTTTCAAGCGTCTAAGTAAATTTCGATTATACTGAGTTTCGTCTTTTATGGACCACAAAAACCGCAAACATTGACGAAAAGTTGAGAAGTACGAGAGACCCACTCACTGCACTCTCAATATAACCCACTATCCGTCAGGATTACTCTCATATGAGTCAAGTCCGCACTGGCTTCTTCGTAGAGAAAAGTCCTAAGTCCTTTCTCGATGTTTTTTTAAGAAGTAATCATTATTACGCTTCAAAAGACGTGATGAATTATTGTTAATACTTTAAATTGCTGCCCCGTTGTTAAGTAGACCATATTCTACGTATACGAAAATATAACAGACTTGTAATGATGCGAAGCTTAGTCTTTATTTAAGAATTATAGCATATGTTCGGCTGCCAGCAAAAGTTTGCCGACCTTGCTAGTGATAAATTATCATAAAAGCCGTTGTTTTAACTTTTTTATGTTTCTGGCATGCAGATGGGTAAAACATTTTCTCTCTGGTCAATGTTGATTTGAGAGAATAGAGAACAATAGATAATATGTTCGTAATAGCCATAAGTATTTCTAGATGCACCATCTTTTTCAGACAGCGGTTACTTCTATACCGCTACGAGAAGCTGGTGCACACTATTCCTGTCCAACGTTCATTTTCGTTCGATAGTTTTGGTAAATAAAGAGCATTAGGAATAACATTTCCTATTATCGATCTAAAAATATTCATCCAAACTGTGATTTTCCAGAAAAGAGGATTCAATATTTATGCTCGTTAATCTGTTCTCATAAAAAAAATCCATTGTTACATAGCCTACATTTAATCAAAAGCTGTTCATAATACTGATGTTATGCAAACTTTTGATGGTGACTGTACGCAAAGGAAATGGACCACTTAACTGGACAATTTCCATTGAATTTTCACTTTGCATGTCATGTAACCCTTTTTGGGCACCATATGAGGTGATGGTATTCATTTGGCCGCGGAAGTACCGGCGCTTCCGGCTTATGCCCACCTGGTACCGCTCAATACTATTCCACCGTAATGTCAGAGGGAAGACATTATTATCGGAGGCAAGTAACTACGGGCTCTTATAACTGGATAAAAGCCTCTATTTAACACATTCGGGTGACTCGTGACACCCGCTATCGCGGGACCTTTCGTTCCGTGGCCGATGTGTCATGACCGATGAGCCGTGGACATGCTGCACTATCACCCATCTCGATATGAAGAGTTAGTAACTGTGTCGGCCATCCCCACTGCTCCTTGTTCTCCTGTTATATCCAGGAACCATAAGTCCTTCTGAGAATAGTGACTAACGGCCCCTATGTCTGCTGCTTTACTGGGTAATGCTTCCCATTATGAGGCCGCCACAAGATAATTCTCCGCGACCTCGATCCACAAAATGGGACTTTACAATGGCAAGACTAGGACTGAATAAAGCAGTCTGTTCTGTGATGCTTCCACACATTGCGACATATTGTAATGGGAAATTTAATAAATAAACGGTTTATTGTTGATCTCATTAGATGTTGTTACGATAAATTAATTATTTAAAAAGATTGGAAGTTGTTGGGCATTCAATTGCTAGTTCTGAAAGTACCAATTGAGCTGTCTTAGGCAGTTTTCTTATGGGCAGTTGAAATGTTAGGCGTGACGTCAAACACAATATTCATTTTGTCTATTTAGATGGATAAAAATCCTAGAGTAATACTCAAGTGGAAGATTGCTCCTATGTAGGATGATAATAAATTGTTTCCATTCATCAAGTTCGATTTATGAAGCAGGGAGATTTTGATAAACTTCAAAAGGAAACCTTGGTCTTGAATCAATTTCGACGAGAAAAGTTGTTGTTAATTCAGTTGTCCTCAAGCGTGAGCTTCGCTCTCCTGCACATCATTCTTGCCTCTCAGATCCTTATTATTTTTAGCGCCTTGGGGAGGTAAAAATTTATATATTTTGATTATCCAGTTTTATGTACATACCATGGCGAACCTACTAGAGCGTTGTGTGAGGGACTGTAGCTAGTGATGGGCGGATGTGCTAGCAGACGTTGACCGTGTATTTGTTCAATGTTTCATCAGTTGCGCCTCGCTTTGAATTAATTTTGACTGCGCCTCTGCAAAATATAATTGTAAATATTGTAGACCGATATTAAATTGTCAGTCATAAGGCGCCATTAATTTGCATCAAAGTCGACACCCTTTCGACAGCGACCGTGCCCCGTACTAACCAAACAAAACATTGGACGCCCGTGAGTAGCAGGAATCGCAGTTTTCAGAACGTCCAGACATTGAAGAGAAGTATCTTCACTACCTGAGATATGGAGTAAACTTAGCAAAGTGGACGGCGTTCGTCGGTAGACCGAAACTAAAACTGTTTCAGCCCACCCGGTCTCGATCGCTCGCCTTCAAACATTGAACACAGTCGAGGGGGATACACTCCTGATTATTTCACGTGTTGTGAATGCACAATTATTTGAGAGTGTAAAATCATCCTTTTATTTGTTAGTTATAGTGAGGCGTGGTTATGTAAATCTTGTATAATGCTACGTGCTGCCAGTCTGCTGTTGCATAATAGTGATTTTTCTAACTATTTATTGTCACTCGTTGTCCACCGATGTTGACGTCACAGTTTCAAATGAACAAAAGATAAAAATAAATCTTTAAGATATTAGTAACAGGCGTGATTACCGTATACAAGAGAAAGTAAAGCGTTTGTACGTTTGTGTCAGAATCGAATTAGATCTTCGTCCCCATTAAACAATGTAGACTTCTTTGGGAATGCATACAGGTTCATCAGTGGAATGCATACAGGCTCATCAGTCGAGTGCATACAGACTCATCAGTGGAGTGCATACAGGCTCATCAGTGGAGTGCATATAGGCTCATCAGTGGAGTGCATACAGGCTCATCAGTCGAGTGCATACAGGCTCATCAGTGGAGTGCATACAGGCTCATCAGACGAGTGCATACAGGCTCATCAGTGGAGTGCATTCAGGCTCATCAGTGGAGTGCATACAGACTCATCAGTGGAGTGCATACAGGCTCATCAGTCGAGTGCATACAGGCTCATCAGTGGAGTGCATACAGGCTCATCAGTGGAGTGCATACAGGCTCATCAGTGGAGTGCATTCAGGCTCATCAGTGGAATGCATACAGACTCATCAGATTGTGAGGAAAAATGTAATCCAGTTTTTAAATAAAATATGAACAAATACATTTGCATAATTATGCTCTGGAATAATCCAATTTGCAATCACATAAAATCGGTCAACAAATATTACATCTCCCACGTTATTTTACATATACTTGTTTACATAGTAAGGACAGTGAAACGATAAATGCTAAATCGGCGATGTTCGAAATCGTGGAAAAATTTGAATATCCGATAATTATACGTTGAACTGCTGGTTTCCTTTGATAACGGTACAACGACTACCAAAAAAAAATTGCCAAATGCAATAGAGCTCGTGGCGCATTAATCCAAATGGAACCTGTGATATATCTCTGAGTGATTTCACAAATTGGAAAAGGTAAAGTTTTTCTATAAAATTGAAAGGTTTTTCTTATTATGCGAATGTCCACAAAATATGATGATGTAAATCGATCACCCATTGTTTTTTAATTGTTTTTGATGCCTAAAATTTCACTTGAAATTACGTCATCGAAAAGTCCTATAGGGAAGATGTTGTGAAATCTAATGATAACAATTACTGTGCAAAAAGCTAGTAATTGTATCTGGATGAGCTAATCTTTGGTAATGTATTGCAAATAAGTAAATAGTGTTTTGAATACATATATTCTATGGTGTATCTCTGTGGTGGTTGAAAGATAGGTAAGCCAGAATTAGGCCACCATCCTTTAGCGTACCCACGATTAGTTCAAGTGGGCGAATTAAATGTAGTGCTAGTTACATATATAATTCACTTGCAAAGAGGGATGCAAGCACCTCCACCTCCTCATTTCTCGATGCGCTACAGCGATTTTATCTGTTCAGTGTGAGTATCGCATTCACATGCTCCCAAATGAGACCAGCACGGATAACTGTGTCATAGAGTTTACTCTAAATGTTGAGGGAATGCAGCCCATCCACAAGATCACCCTTGCGAGGTTAAAGCGATTGACTGGAACTATGTAGAACGTGATACACTTTTATCAAACATTTCTGATTGGCTTCTCAGAATGCATAAGGAAATTTCCTAAGGCCCCCAAAGATAGGGAGACCTCTGACATCCAACCATACTACTGCCGCCTCCAGCTTCGCTGGAGTGACGGACTGCCCCCTCTACTTTAACAAATATCCGATTTATAACTCCTCGAGTTGATAGGTCGTCAAGTTAATTGTACACTCGAAGCGTGGCCCCGTTGCACTGCAAGTCCTAGCCTCTGCTTTAGCCAGAACGTTTCGCGAGGGTCCCAGGAGGAGGCAGATAACCGTCGGCCAATGTCGTGGATCAGGAGGCTGCTGGACTTGCGATAACGCCGGTCATCTCGATAGCCAAGGGCTCAAAAAGGTAATGGTCAAGAAGCGATTGATTCTTATTTCCTTTTATTGTTTTCTGCCGCGTTGACAGCCCTGCCAACCTCCAATGAAGTGCCAGGCAAGTGACTCGTCGCAATTGTGTACACGCAGGTGCAATCCCAACAAAGGTTTCCCCCTCTAGGAAAGGGAAGACTGTAAAGCCGTCAGGATTAATTAATTGATCATACCGTCGAGGAATGCTGTATAAGATAAGTGTTTACCATTCACATGTATACCAGACATATTTTTACCACACATTTAGCAGTTCGCTGCGGGTTACTAGTGGTCTGAACAACTGCAGTTCACTTTACCGAGGATTATGCAATTCCAAGTAAATACTGTAGAGTGGCAAAAGAGTCCGTTATTATCTATTCGGAGCATTTAGAAATGCGGAATGGTGTTTTGCTGAACATTTTTATGCAAACGAACTTTTAATCAGGTTCAATTGAGGAGTGTTTGATTTAAACCACATGATGGAGTTGACAACAGATCCCTTCGAAATGTTCTAACAGAGTGCATCAAATCGAAGACTCAGTATGTGTATTATGTGGACTACTAAGCATTTTATGGTAATTAATAAAGTGGCTATTTTTATCATTGTAATTAAATAACTTTTTCTATTCTCCAAGCCTGACATCTATATATACTGATGCAGAGGTTAGTTTCTTTCCGAAACAAATCCCAACAGAGAAGTAGAACATGCCAACGTTCTACGTCCACCTCGGGAGGCTGATGAATGACAGAACGTTCACTTCGGGGTCACAGGAGATGCCCGTATTCTTTGGTTAATAACTCCAGAATTTGTAAAACACACCATAAGGTGCATTTGGGAAGATGTCAAAGACCCTCGACCAACTGCTGCTTGGGAGTATTGACTTGTTTCGTAACGTGCTGTGGATCAGCGAAAATAGAACGGAGCGTGGGGCAGCTATTTTTTACAACTTGGTGTATCTTATTTATTATAGATGACGTCAGACAGCCTGGTCCAGCTGATGCTAGGGATAAAGAACTGTTTTGTAGTCGTGATAGAGCAAATATTAACGTGAGAGAATAGAAGCTGAAAGATTTTGCAATTCGACCGGCACAAGACACTGAAATAAGTGTCTTATTTGTCACGCGCTCGGCTTATTATTCTTGCGCGTGGGTTACCGAAAAAACAGGAAAGATGCATGATAGTTTTGATTGTTATGTTACCTCTTCTTACACATGTTCATAATAATGAATAGATAAATAAAATCGGGGATTCATTGGAAATGCATCTGATACTGAATGAATTAAGATCAGTAGACCATCTTTAACGAAGTCCTTTTCTTTCTTTCCTCCGGTTTGTATTCTTTCAGAGTGGTCACGATAGTATAAGCATTAAATGAACTTCTCGGCATTATGACATCGTTGTGAATTGGTGCGTTCGAAATTCCCACGAGACTTGAAAACATTGCCACTGGTCAAGCGATCGGCGCTGAAGTCCTGGGCCCGTGGGAGTACTAAACAACAGAGAAGACAGGCCACAATTACAATTTCCAAGCTTTCTCTCAGCTATTTATTACCTTCCATTCCCTGGCTTGATGTGATATAATTGATTGTTCACATTGACATCGCACAACATGTTGATAGGTGCCTGACAGCAACCATGATCGCACGACACGTTGATAGGTGCCTGACAGCAACCATGATCCCACGACATTTTGATAGAGGCCTGACAGCAACCATGATCGCACGACATGTTGATAGGTGCCTGACAGCAACCATGATCGCACGACATGTTGATAGTTGCCTGACAGCAACCACGATCGCACTACATGTTGATAGGTGCCTGACAGTAACCATGATCGCACGATATGTTGATAGGTGCCTGATAGCAACCACGATCGCACTACATGTTGATAGGTGCCTGACAGCAACCATGATCGCACTACATGTTGATAGGTGCCTGATAGCAACCATGGCTCGTAGAAACCATACATTTTGTTGAACTCGTGATTCTCCAACTGGATACAATTATTGTGTCGTTAAATTGTAATAAACAATATTTCAATACAGGTGTAAGCTCGATTAGGTTTCGTGAACACTATTGACTCTTGCAATTGTAAAGCTGGTAAGGCTTCTCACCTTCATCGCTCACATTTGCAGCCTACTCCGGCAGCCGGCAGTGTCTATTAACGTTTTAGAAAAGGTCTCTCACCTTTATAGCTCACCTGTGCAGCCTCCTCCGGCAGCCCTCTGTACGAGTGTCCAGTGATGTGTTGGTAAGGTCTCTCACCTTTATAGCTCACCTATGCAGCCTACTCCGCAAGCCCTCTATACGAGTGTCCAGTGATGTGTTGGGAAGGTTTC
Source organism: Gammarus roeselii (assembly GCA_016164225.1). Classification (NCBI taxonomy): domain Eukaryota; kingdom Metazoa; phylum Arthropoda; class Malacostraca; order Amphipoda; family Gammaridae; genus Gammarus; species Gammarus roeselii. Next base: position 10,190 of record SDVV010020394.1, read on the forward strand.
TCACCTTAATCGCTCACCTATGCAGCCTCCTCTTGCAGCCCTCTGTACGAGTGTCCAGTGACGTGTTGGTAAGGTCTCTCACCTTTATAGCTCACCTATGCAGCCTACTCCGCAAGCCCTCTATACGAGTGTCCAGTGATGTGTTGGGAAGGTTTCTCACCTTAATCGCTCACCTATGCAGCCTCCTCTTGCAGCCCTCTGTACGAGTGTCCAGTGACGTGTTGGTAAGGTCTCTCACCTTTATAGCTCACCTATGCAGCCTACTCCGCAAGCCCTCTATACGAGTGTCCAGTGATGTGTTGGGAAGGTTTCTCACCTTAATCGCTCACCTATGCAGCCTCCTCCGGCAGCCCTCTGTACGAGTGTCTAGTGACGTGTTGGTAAGGTCTCGCATTTTATCGCTCACCAATGCAGCCTACTTCGCAAGCCCTCTGTACGAGTGTCCAGTGATGTGTTGGGAAGGTTTCTCACCTTGAGCACTCACCTATGCAGCCTCCTCCGGCAGCCCTATTTACGAGTGTCCAGTGACGTGTTGGTAAGGTCTCTCACCGCTATCGCTCTCCTATGCACCCTCCTCCGGCAGTTCTCTGTGCGAGTGCCCAGTGACGTGTTGGTAAGGCTTCTCACCTTCATCACTCACCTATGCAGCCTCCAAAAGTGCACTACTGTTCAGTGAAGAGCAACAGAGCTGTGAGAGGTCAGCACACCACGCGCACCAGTATAATATTGACAACATATTAACAACTAACAGCATGCATTACAAATAAAGTACTACGATACAAACAAAAGGAAAGCTAAAACAGTACACTGCACAGCACTGTCTACGATGCACCATAGAGTGGTACATTGAGATACAAAACACTACAATTCACATCAAACTCTTTAACCCTCATGTACCAGAGATACAGCTTGTAGTTAGTTGTCATTTTTTTTAAATGATGACTCTACTCCACTTGAAATATCTTTTACATAGATCAGGAGCAGCACAGAACCCAATACTGACTCCTAAAGAACACCTCTAACTATCTTCCTTGACTCACTACAACCCTCAGTGAACGACCAACCATATACGAACGACTTCAGCTAAACAAAACTGTCTCAATTCAAATTTCCCTCAGCTTGAATTGCCACATCATAGGATACAACATGGAATGCCTTGGAAAAATCCAGTAGCATAACATTCACAACAAAACCATTATATACTCAGTCAGAAACATCGGAATAAGCTATGACAAGCTAATACTCGGTAGACCGAAATTGCCGGAATCCAAACTGATGTGAGCAGACTAACAGAACGGCCCTTCAGTGGATCATACATACCTTGACTTGCTCCTGAACAGGTAATCACATTCAAATCCAGCCACAAATATCTGACTTTTCATATCCGCAGCCACAAGTTGTTCCACCAACCGAACTAAGTTACCATTTTTCTAACAGCGAAGATGCTCAGCATTTCTCCGTCAGAACAGCCTCTTTCATATCCGCTAACTGTCATATCAGCCTCAAGTTGTTCCACCAACCGAACTAATGTACCACTTTACTGGTACTTACTTTAATGGAACTTTACCTACCCAACCTAACCTATTTTAGGGGTACGTGTTCCTGACCCGCGGGGCAAAGGTACGTGTTCCTAACCCGCGGGGCAAACATACGTATTATTCGAGGGTATATAGTGCTGAAAGGTTTTCTGCGGATTTGACCGTGTCAGGTTATGACAGTGAGCTGTATTGAAGTGGTGCAGATGCGCGTGTGCTGAAGATTGTTTAGCGCGAAAGGACTTGTGCTGAAATATTTTAAATCGATATGTCTGTAATGTCCAGTTGTGACTGAATTGAAGTGAATTTGCGCTAGTGTGTGTGTGTGTGGAAATATTTTTAGCTCCCTCATGGCCCACTGCCGACGGGCCGTCAAGAGCCAGTAACACACCAAACTCCTTAGCATGAGTGACTACAGAATCGAGTATCAGCGCATGAAAGACCTGACTAGATACTGAATTAGGAAGAGCCTCACCAACACAAACTGACGCAGATGCATTTACAAAAGCCTCACTCATGACCTGGGGACTGTCAACATACTCACCACCAGCAACATGAAGGGGTGCGACAGATAAACTACCCTTCCACTTATTGCGGATCTATGAATGAAAGACCATTGAACTCTCACAAAATAGATCCGTATGATGTTCTTCATACTGTGCATGACTCCGAATAGCATGGGTATGATAGTGATGGCTGACACAGAACAACGATCCCCTCTTACAGAAATCTCCCACACGCTTGAGGTCCTGCCAAACAAGAATATTTTCTCGTATCAACTCTGAGGTGAATGAACCTACCACGGCAAGGACTGGGCACCATTACCTATTATGACATTTTGACTAACCAACCTCATCAGAATGGATATCAGTGCAAAACTGTGGGAATTATTTCCTTTCCCTCAGCACTTTACACACTTTATTTCCTTATAATACACTTTCTACGGTATTGACACTGATTGCATCTTTGAATTTAAACAATTGGGCATATAGCCAACACATCACTGATACAATGGGAACTTACTTGGATTTTGCGGCATTGTTTCTATCTTCATCGAATTGATGGCCACTTCATATGACTTCCTTTCTTGAATACACTGTCGTCGACGGTCATCGAGTACTGTTCATGATTTGATGGTATCCAAAATTGGTGTTTTCCATCCATGAGCGCAACGTCACGAAACGACACCGGCCGTGGTTGCATGAACACTGAGGCTTCAGCCCTCTTTTCCAAGGAGCGATCATCTATCAAGCTCGCCGGTCGGTAACAACATACGCACGGACATCGCACACAATAAGGTTTACCCTCAACCCACAAACAACTACAACATTACCGTAATTAACATTACCATACCATAGAAATGACCTATTTCAATGTCATGTATACCTTAGGATGACTTACGCCCACAACAGGGGCTACTTAGTTTTTAAAAATTGCTCTATAAACGACAGGAGAAATTCATCTCACAAACAGCGAGTAGTGGAAACTTCTAGGCAGTTGGAAAAGGGAGGAGGGAGGGCGGTAGACACTGCACACTCTTCCCCATCTTAACCCTAGAAACGCTCACTCACGCTGAAAACAAGATGGTTCACGAAATATATACAT